>QXDP01000228.1:0-108879 GCA_003717255.1 Protomyces gravidus | reverse complement strand
TACTTCCCGAGGAATGCTGTGCAACTACAGTCATTACCGTTTTGGGTTTGTTATGTGCGGAGATTGAGGAACGCCATCCGCGGAAGACGAAATTGCAGAGACGGGACTAAACCCCAAACAGGCGAATCCAGGGCAGAATTTCGTTGTTTCCCTATCCCCAGGAGGGCCTATAATTCGCTGGCTCCATAGATGTGCTTATTGCCTAGCTCTGCTTGCGGCCTTGTCCATCGTAAGCCTCTGCCGTCCTAGCAACCTTTTCCCTGTGTCTTGCCGTGCCCGCCGCTGCCTGCGCCACAAGTCTGCGCGCTGGAAGAGGCTGATAGCCAACTTACCGGTCGAAAAAAGGAGAACGAACATTGACCCCGGGGCTTTTCTTAGCTTATTATTACCCTTTTCAGCTACTATTATAACTTCCTTATCAAATCTACACTACGAACCTCTTACGCTACGCTAGAGGTTCATCGATCCGTAATTGACCACTCATGACAAGAAACAGATTCGTCCGTTACTTGGCCAATGGAAAGTGTTGATAATAGGCTACTGTCGAGTGATTCAGCGCTCATGCAGGAGATAGTTCTTGATGGGTTCGGGCATGAAAACTCGCTAACAAGCCCGCGGCAGTGTGCGCCCACATAGTGAGTTTCATACTCGTGAACAGCGAGCTAAGTCGAAGCAGGCTGTGTGCAGCCTCGTTTTGGGATATTCGCCCGGCATATTCGGCTTACGCAGGACCAACTTAGACCCTTTCAAAGCCATAGCTCGATGGTCAGGTTGGGAGTGGAAAGCGTGTTTGCCGTAGGAAGCAGCCCTGTATACAGCTCTTGCTCTAGCATGCACACAAGGCTTGTGCTGCACCGATATACGGATCGACCCTGCACACGACAGATGCCGTCACCCACGAAAGCGACCGTTGCCGAGGACACCATGAGCAACTTTGATGTCGTGGCCAATCTGTTGAATGGCCCTTATGCAAGCACCGAAATCAAAATCTTTTAGTGGTTCTTAGAATAAGACATGCGCCTTGTGATGCTCAGTCAAGATCTGGCAGGCACAGCTAAGAGCATGCCTCGATACTGATTGATCGCATGTAGTCCGGTACCTCATGACAATGGCCATAGACATGTGTGTAACTCAGACGTTATCATCCTGATTAAGTCAGCGAGAGCTGAAACTCAGGCATGGTGTTGCTACCTCACTTGTTATCGATCGATCGATAGATACTGGTGATGAGGTGGACAAAAAGCACAAAGAGGATCTAAGGGCCAGTACGCCGTTTGCGACAAGACTGTTCTTTAGATTCGCTGCATTCACAAAGGCTGTCAGCGCCAAAGCAGTAACATTGCAGTGGACTTCGTACTTCTTCTCATTGATCACAAGCCGAAGCTTATGTGGACGCCATGCGCAGCCTCCTTGAGCAACAATACTTCAGCTTGCGGAGATATCCTGCAGTAGATGCCGTATCAAGCAGTGAGCGCTGCTGAGCAGCTCTCTTATATGGATAAAGCCCTTCTGTCTCTGACTGTCAAATGCATTTCATTCATGGTTTTGTCTACAAGTCGTTGTCGCAATGAGCATTAAGGACGACACCAGGCGCAAAGGTACTTTCTTAGGAGTTGAGGCCCGCCGCAGCATGGCTGTCGACGAGCTAAGCAGTACAGCAGTCCAGCAAGCACTACAGCAGTATGGCCGCGACTTTGAAGCACTGCTTGGTTTGCTTCAACGCATCACACCGTCTTTTGTTGCTTCCAGTGCACCAACGTGGGTGACGGACGCAATTGCACAGGTCGCAAGGCAACTCACTGCCAGTGCAATAACCCAATCTCAATGGGAGAAAGCTGTCCGAGCTATCTTTCGCTGCTTTCAGTGCATTTTGAGCGACCGCGATCCATCGCCTGCAGGACGGCAGCGCATCGTCCTTGTGGTTGCGAATCTGCTATTCAAGCTCTACTTTCGCCTCAATCAGGTCCGCATGTGCGAGACTGTCGCGCGCAATATCGTCGCCTCGGGCGCCGACTTCAACAATTACAGCCGTGCTGAACGTGTTGGCTATCGATACTATCTTGGGCGCTATTACCTGACGCAGCAACAATTCCGCCGCAGCCGCTCGCATCTCGTCTGGGCGCTTCAACATTGCTCCATCAAGCACCATGGCAATCGCCGGCTGATCTTGGCCTATCTCGTTACGGCTTCCTTGCCAATAGGCATTTTCCCAAGTGCGGATATTTTGAGGTCCTGCAGACTCGAAGCGTTATTTGGGCCACTGGTACAGGCATTAGTCAAGGGCGACTATCGCGGCTTCCATCGTCATTTGCGGTTTCATCGCGAAGCATTCCACATGTACGGCATCTATTTGTACCTGGCGAGTCGATGCGACATGGTGCTCTTCAGGTCTCTCCTGAGAAGGACGGTCTTGCTCACGCTCACTCAAGGTGCTGTACAGAAGACACCACATATACGTCTAGATGTGTTGCGACAAGCAATACAGTTTGCGACCGAGGATGACATTCCGTGGGACGTTTCCGATGTTGAGCATCTGTGCGTGAGTCTCATTGATGTCGGCTTTATCAAAGGATATATCCATCACGACCGGCAGCTCCTTGTGCTTGATAAGAAGACGATGGGCTTCCCGCCAGTTGCTGCTGCAAGACAGGTGGAGCTGCCGGGCAATGAGGACGATCAGCAGTTCGGTGCTTCCTAGCATAAAGATTGACTGCTCGATGTGCAGATGATGGAGTATGGCTCCGTATCTGGACCAGCATTGATCAAATTGGGACTTGGCATCTTCAGTGATAGAGCGAGTGACATATGCATCTCTACAGGCGTCTGTAAGCACTTGTTGATGAATGCTCGTATCCCAGCAGCGCATTTCTGCTTCTGTAGCAATCGCTCGTTTGCTGTGCCTCGTCGTGGCGCTGCTGAAAATGCTGCAGAATTAACCCAACGCAATGAAGCAAAGCTGAAAACACTACACCACAGCTGCTGGCATGAGTCTCGCTAGATAGCTAGCTTCATATGCGCGTTGCTGATGCTTTGCAGTGACCCACAGAGATGGTCAATAGGAAATCTGGCACAAAGCCTGCTGTCAACAAAGCTACGAATGCTACAGAGCCTGCGGCGAAACGATCTGCAAAAGCGCCTGATGCACCTGTACATAACAAGCCTACAGCAAAACAGCTTGTAGGAGGTAGCAGCTGGACAGGCAAAATCCCAACAACATTACTGCAAGAGTATTGTCAAAAGCAAGGTTGGGCGAGATGCGACTATGCCATCGCAAAGACTGGGCAGCTCTTCGCAGTCCGGCACGTTCTTCTCTCCAAAAAGAATCTCAAGAACAACGAAGTAACTAATATCTCCTTACGTCCGACTCCGGAAACTGCCGCTGTTTTACCGGACAAGGGTTCGCCGCTCGAAGCTCGGAATGTCGCCGCTATTTTTGCTCTTCATCGCATTGCTTCCGATCGCAGCTGGCTTATGCAGCTGCCTCCAGAATACAGAGACATCTGGAAAGCACTGGTTGCGTGCAAGCAAGCTGATGACAAGGCGAACAAGTCTTGGATGTATGCCTCAGATCCCTTCAAAACAGCAAAGGAGCACGAGCTGCAAAAGGAAGCGTGGGTTCGCGAGGCCGCAAAGAGGGAAGAAGAGTTGCGCAAAACTGGCCATCAAGCGCCGAAACCAAGCTTTGATTGGCAGCGTGCGCCAACCGTGGAAATGTCGCGCGACTTTCGCCAAAGAATCGAGACCATGGTTCGAGGCACGCAACTATCTTTGTCGCAAAAGGAAATTTTGACGCCCGAGCAAAGACACAAGATCATTGCATCGCTCGTGCAAATTGGTTTTCGTCAATCGCATGCGATCGAGGCATTGGAAAATTGCAGTGCGCAAGAGGATGCACTTGAATGGTGAGCAGTGTAATAGAAGGCGAAGCTGACCACAGGTTACTGCTGTACGTACCAGAAGACGACTTGCCGCCCCGTTTCCTGCCTCCAGGCTATTCCATCGGAATCAGCACGTCGCAGCATGATACAGAGAGTTTGCGCCTCGACTACGCTGCGCGGCGGCTCTCTCGGGCCGGCTACCCTTTGGCGAATGCCCGAAAAGTGATGCAAGAACAAGGAGATGAATACCTTGCTGCAGAAGTGTTGCAAGCGTCGCTTCTTGAAATACCCCTTGCTGCTCCGACGACTTTGACCACAGACCAGCCTGAATGGGACATTGAAGTCGAGGGTATCGCAGCCACGTTTGGCGACTCATTCCATTTCGACAAGAGCATGAAAGAGTGCAAACTCAGCATTCCAGAAAACGAGGCTTACAGTCTACACCTGCGCCCTCCAGTATCCGATCTCTATCCCGATGCGCTTCCAACCTTTTTCGTAACAACAAAAGGGAAGCTCCCTGCTTATGTCAAGCTTGCAGTTGCACAGCAACTTGGGCTCTATGCAGCTTCATTGAAGGGTGAAGCTATGATTTTCTCCTTGCTCAGTTGGCTTCAGACACATCTGGAGCGCATCTTAGAGAATCCTGGGTGCCTGCAGCAGCTTTCAACAATCACCACAGGCATATCAGGCAAAAAGCCAGTAAGCGATTTGGCAAGAACAGCGCAGAAAACTCCACAATCAATTCAATGGGACCGTAATTCGGCCGAGTCTTCTGCAATCAAAAAACAGAGAGACACTCTGCTGGCTTCCGAGTCCCATCAAATGAAATTCCAAAACCGACAAAAGCTTCCAGCATGGGCTGCGCGGTCGGAAATCCTTGATACCCTGAAGCACCGTTCCACCCTCATCATTTCTGGCGAGACTGGTTCTGGCAAATCGACGCAGGTGGTCCAATTCGTCCTAGATGCTCTCATCACTGACGGTCATGGCGATATTGCCAATATCGTCTGTACTCAGCCCAGGAGAATTTCTGCTATCGGTCTTGCTGACCGAGTTGCCGAGGAACGCTCTTCAGCGGTTGGCGCACAAGTCGGATATCAGATTCGCGGTGAGAATAAAACATCGCGCGAGACAAAGATATCCTTCGTCACCACTGGTGTGCTTCTGAGAAAGCTTGCCACGGCCGGAGATGCTGCTCTGGAGCGAATCACTCACATATTTGTGGATGAGGTGCATGAACGATCCGTTGACTCGGATTTCCTGCTCATTCTGCTCAAGGACCTGCTCACGCGTCGTAAAGACCTCAAGGTTGTGCTGATGAGTGCAACTCTCAATGCTAATTTCTTCGCATCGTACCTTGACGCACAACAGCTGACCATTCAAGGCCGGACGTTCCCTGTCACTGACTTCTATGTGGAAGACATGGATTTTCTTTCGGCAGGTTCCGGACCTCGCGAGAAATCCAAGAATGGGGTCGACTATGACATGATCGTTGATCTGGTCAGCTACATCCACCGTGTAAGTGGGGCGGATCTGAGCGGAATTCTCATTTTCCTCCCTGGAGTAATGGAGATCACACGATGCATTCAAGCCATCACCAAAACAGGACCATCTGGCCTTCGCTGCTTGCCTTTGCATGCCTCACTGCCTAGTCACGAGCAGCGCAAAGTTTTCCGATCGACACCTGGGTCGCGCAAGGTCGTCGTGGCCACAAATATCGCCGAGACTTCCATCACAATCGATGACATCGGATCAGTGATTGACACAGGCAAAGTCAAGCAGATGGCATTTGATCCTGTTTTAAATGCTTACAAGTTTGAAGAAGTCTGGTGCTCTAAAGCCGCATGCCAGCAACGTCGCGGACGCGCCGGGCGCGTCAAGGCTGGCTTCTGCTATAAGACATTCTCACGCGCTCTCGAGACTGCAAACATGCTCGACAGTACGCCGCCTGAAATCCTTAGGGTGCCGCTTGAGCAGGTGTGCTTGTCGGTACTCGCAATGAACAAGCCAGTGCGCACATTTCTTGATCGAGCCATCACTCCACCGCCCCTCACGTCACTCGAGGCTGCCATCGCTAAGTTGAAAGCCATTGGCGCGCTAGATTTGGATGCTTCTCTGGAGAAGTTGACACCACTGGGCCGTCACCTTTCGCTTATTGCAACAGATGTGCACTGTGCAAAGCTTCTTGTGCTTTCCACGATGTTTAGCTGCACAGAAGAAGCCCTCACAATTGCTTCAGCCTTGTCATCGAAGCCAATCTTTTTGTCCACACCTGAGGCTAAAGAAGCACACTTAGCCTTTGGCTCGCGCGATGGTGATCTGATTGCCATCTTGAATGCCTACAACGAGTGGACGAGCCAAGAGACTGGTCGCTCGCGACGTGAATGGAGCAAGACCCGCTTCATATCTGATCTTGCTATGCAAGAAATTGCATCCACCCGAATGCAGCTCTGGAGCTGTCTGCGTGAAGCTGGGCTAGCTCGCTCGCGACTGCAAGATAAGGCTGGTGATATCACTGTGCTGAAATCACTCATTGGCGCGTCACTGTCGCCGAATGTCGCCAAAATCGCTTTTCCTAGCACAAAGTACGCTCAGCATCAGTCTGGCTCAATTGCGAAAGATCATGAGAGCCGAGAGATCAAATTCTTCGCTAGCAATGGCCGCGTCTTTTTACATCCGAGGTCAGTGCTGTTCACTGAATCTGAATACCGGCAAGCAGCATTCGTGGCTTTTCATCAACAAGTCGAAACTTCGAAGCGCTTCATAAAGCAGAACACCCCGGTTTCCATCTACAGCCAATTGCTGTTTGGGCATAGCTTGCAGCTCGACGGGCAAGGGCATGGCCTTGTTGTCAACAATTGGATCAAGCTCCAAGCGTTTCCCAAGATCGGCGTACTCTGTAGACTGATACGCATCATGCTCGATGATGTGCTTTCTGCCAGATTCGACAACCCACGCCATGAGACCCAGCCTGCCGTGCTTGATCTCATACAAGAATTGCTTAAATCGAATGGTGTGAGCATATAAGTTAATCATTAACGATGTTTTCTTCTTGCACCTCAGCTGGCAATGTCCCCTGCATACGAAGCTCTTCGAGACGCTTCTCGAGGTTGAGCTCGTCCTTCATGTATAATCCACTTTTCCAAGCATCCTTGAGCTTAATATGCATCAAGTCATTCGCGCAGACGATATTGCGTGCGGAGAAATCGACGGAATCGTCTTCTTCGAGGACTGGTACCTTTGGATAGCGCTGACTGAAGTGCGTCAGAATAGTAATCCTGGCATCCATTTCCTTGCTGACGAGCAAAGCCTCACTGAGCGTGCTGTGCTTCTTTTTGACTGCCTCGTCTAGCTTGCTGTTTTGAAAGGTTGCCTCGTGAATTAGGCAAGTCACTTGAGCACCAAGTTTCATGAATTGAAGTGACGGACGTGTGTCTCCCGAGAAGGCGACGCTCCAACCGTCTCGATGATCCAGCCTCAAGCATGTGCTCTTTTCTGAATGAATCGCTGGGACGGTTTCTGCTCGTGTCAGCTGTGGCAGCAGCGAGAGCATTTGTTGATAGCTCGCTGTACTAGGCGGTGCCTGTCGGCTATTGTACAGTTCGCTCGTACACTGCATGCATAGTCTGTGTAAAGACAGACTTTCTAAACAATCATACTCTCGTATGCTTTTGATGAGCTTGCGTGGCGCCAGCACAACGAGTTTGTCTTCATTCCAAGCATTCAACTGCAACCAATGACGGATCAGTCCAATGATACCGAGATGGTGGTCCGCATGAAGATGTGAAACGTAAACGAGCTTCAACTTGCGCATCTCCGCTCCTAGGGTCGAGCCGAATGCGCGTTCCATTTGTCCAAGCGTCCCTTCGCCACAATCGAGTAACATACTGAAGCCATCAGGGCTCCGAACGAGCGTTCCGGCAACATTTCTGTATATGGACGGGCCTGCTGAGCCTGTCCCTAACGTGATAATTTCAACGTCTGACCCTGGGAATTCGATGTTCTTTGTATCGCTCATTTCAAGAATGTGTTCGGCGGTCATTTTGACAGCAGCTTCGTACTCCTCGAAAGCAGCAACTACCTCAGGTTTTGCCCTGCTTGTATCATCGAGGTCACTTTTCTGGCGTGTGACAGGCTTATTGATCGACTTTGGCTGCCGGATCAAGACGCCGCTGTCCAAGGCAAAAGTCTGTCCTGCTTTGAGAATACGCACATCGGATACGCTGCTGAAGAGTCTGGCTAGTATCGCCTCTTTATTGTAGCTCTTGAGTTGTTGAACAATGGGATACTGATCTGCGCTGACTGCCTGCAACGCCAGATAGTGGGCATCAGATCGTTCAATGCTTGTCGCCTCGCCTGTGAGCAGATGATGTGACAGAAAGTGAGTGGTCCTGGTAGTGAAAGACGACATCCAGGCAACGTAAGAAGCATTCGATAGGACTTCTGGATTGCCTGTATGTATAATGATACCGCAAGTCTCCTTGAGATGATCCATTGACCAGTATTGATGATTTAAGAATGATTCGACATAGTCTAGAGATGGACAGTGCGCGACGAGCGCAGGCGCCGAGAGTCGTGCGGGGCCCATGACATCGCGTGGGCCGACCGTTGTACCATCGGCCAAAGTAATGGTCTCACCCTTCTGCAGCCGTCCGAACAGCGGGCCTTTCGGCACACCCAGCGCCGTTGCCCGCTGTACGTCAAATCTGCCAGGTCGCGGCTGACCTTCAATGCAGTAAGAGACTGCCGCAGGGAACGGCTTGCTGCTTGGCATGTCACCATTGAGGAACTGAAGGAACGCTGCATACTGGGCGCGATCGAATGTCGTGGGCTTGTTCGTTTGAGTGCCTGACTCTGGTTGCTTAGCTGATCCGTCATCCTCTGTTCCACTTTCCGCAATAGACTCTGCTTCGTCGAAGGGCCGCTTTCTTGGCACCATTGTCTGCTCCTCTGGTCTGAGCAAAGCTATTCGTTTTCCATTGATATCTTGCCCGGTGACTTCTCCCGTCCATACAGATCGTGCGATATGCTGGAATTGTTTGCGATCTTTCTGACTGCTAGACTTCCTCCAAGAAGCTTCATTGAAGTCTGTTGGGTAGGATAAAATGGGCTGCACTTTGATGTTGGCGTCTTCAAATGGAGGAGGCAGCTGTTCGATGTACTCTTCGATGGCAAAGTCGCCACCAGCAGCGTAGCGATGGTAGCGTTGTAGACCTGCACGAAGTGTTGCAAGGTAGTATGCGACATTCTGCGGGCCGTGCAATGCTATATGAGGATAGCCGGTATCAGCGGCTAGACCGAGAAGCAATCCAGCGATCCCGCCATGACTATCCCAACTGGAGGAAAGGAAAATATCAGTAAACCGTTTGACCGGGATCTTCTGGCCGAGCAGATGCCGCTGCGTACCTTCGCCACAATTAAAAAGGTACCGCTTGTTGTCGTAGATAACGGCAATCACGGGGTCTAGCGCAGCGCCTGAAGATGGTGTCGAGATGACTCTGACGCTTTGTGGCATATTGGCTCTACTGAAGCTGCGAGAAGTACGCGGGTCAACGAAATTGTCTTTGACAAGGGCTCGAAGCCTTGCCACAAGCTTTGATTTGGCAATGGTGAGAAGAGCTCAGACCGATGCGGCCAGAACGAAATACAGGGGCTGTAGAAGAACTGGACAAGCAAAGTAGAAAGGCTTTCTATATCATCTGTACCTCTGCAGTGCGTGCAGCTCAATGGCAGGGACAGAACAGAGAAGCAGATATGTTGAGCAAGTGATTGTCGCCTTCCTGCAGCAGTCTACGAGCACAAAATCTGAAGATTTCCAAGATCCAGAAATTTATCGCAGAAACGGCGAGCATCAAGCAACAGCGTAGGAGAAAGCGCTCTTGTTGTGGATATGAGCTCATCTCAACCAGCCCCAGTGGTCGAAGTGAAGCCATTCTTCACCATAACGAATGTCATACTTGTCTCGCTACTGCTGTATTTCATGTACGCGCGCTTGCGCGGCAAATCTGGTCTTCCAAACATCAGCAAGCCGCTTGAGCCTCTTGCTCCACAGGACTATACACCACAGGAGCTCGTCAAGTTCAACGGTGCTACGGATCCGCATATTCTGGTGGCTATCAAGGGCAAAGTCTATGATGTGTCTGCGGGATACATGTTTTATGGGCCGCGCGGACCTTATAAGAACTTCGGCGGCCGCGATGCAAGTAGGGCATTGGCTTGCGGCTCATTCGAGGATGAAATGTTTGTCAGTGTCGATGGTCCGATTGATACGCTGGAAGATCTGG
Organism: Protomyces gravidus; assembly: GCA_003717255.1. Lineage (NCBI taxonomy): Eukaryota > Fungi > Ascomycota > Taphrinomycetes > Taphrinales > Protomycetaceae > Protomyces > Protomyces gravidus. The sequence continues at coordinate 98,717 of QXDP01000228.1, read as the reverse complement.
ACGAAGAGCAAAAGAAGGCACTCGATGACTGGGTCAGCCACTTTGATGTAAGACTTCCATCTACACCGGCCGAGCGCTGATGAACAGGCAAAGTACATCGATGCTGGAGCCCTTGTGGAAAACTACAGCCAAAAGAGCAAGTAAAAATTGGCCATCTTGCTTCCATAGTCTGCCCATCTCATGCCGTCACGAGTAATTTACGCTGTCGCTAACACACGTCGACACACGCCAGCTTTTACTTTTCTATTGCTTTTCTAGTAGTTCCTATCTCTGCTTTGCATCATGTCTTTGCGACCTGGCGTGCACATCGCGAGCTATAGTGATGAGCAATTCGCTGAGCTATATCCCAGTCAGCTTAAGCTTCGACTTGTGTTTGTAATTCAGCTGCCAAATTGTTTCTGACCGTGCAGGCAAGTCCTTTTCAGACATGGCGAACGCACTCCAGTACGGCAGCGGCTCGCCTCTGCTGGTTTTCCATTACACTATAATCTATGCTTCAATGCAGAACGCTTTCGGGCTGCCATCAAGTTGACGAATGATTGGGATTATTTATCGTATAAACGGCGGCTCGAAGCACCTGCCGATGAGGGGAGCGGTTCAGGGTTGCATCCAATAGCTGCACCTCCTGGTACATGTCTCCTTGGTGAGCTGACAGATCGCGGCCGCGCGAGCACCTACAATCTTGGTGTGCGACTCAAAAGCCTCTACGTTGACCGCCTACAATTCGCAAAAATTGAGCAGGAGTCTGAATTATACCTACGGGCTTCGCCCATCCCTCGAGCACTCGAATCATTGCAGCATGTTTTTTCAGGCATGTTTCCACGCAGTACTTTACCGGAAGACTTTAGCCTAATCATTCATCAGCGCGACTGGACGCAGGAAAATCTCTTTCCAAATGAGGCAGTCTGCAAGCGCTTGCAGCAGCTCGCAAAAGAGTACGGCAAAAGAGCTGCTGAGAAGTGGAACCCCATTCTGGCTGGGTACGCATCGAAGTTGCTGTCAACTAAGTTCTTGAATGGCGAGCCTGTGCGTGTCGACGGCAATCCACGTTTGACTGGCATCGCGGACTCTGTCAATGCTGCAAATGGCAACGGATTGGCTTTACCCTTTGAGTTTCAAGACAAGGAGCTCATCAGGCAGATCGAGGAAGCTTCGGTCGAAGAATGGTTCGGTGGCTATCTGGCAGAGCAAGAATACCGTAGGTTGGGAGCTGGAAGACTACTATCAGACTTACGTGATCGCATCAGCAATAGTGTCAACAAGCAAGATCCTCTCAAGTTGGCCCTATACGGTGCGCACGACACTACACTCGGTGCCGTTCTCGCATCCCTCGGCATTTTTGACTCTCGTTGGCCGCCATTCACCAGTCATATCGCCTTTGAGCTTTTTGACAGAAGGCAAGGCGAAGTGTCTCAGCTTGTACGCGTGCGCTACAACGACAAGGTACTCCCCATCCCAAACTGCTCACAGGCCGGTCTCAAAGGGTTTTGCACATTGGAAGAGTTCAACCGCATCATCGATTTGCTCGTGCCCAGTGACTGGGAAGCAGAGTGCCGGCCGAGAAGTACAGCATAGACACGGCTGACTATGGCCTCGCAAGCAGGTCTCGATCTATGTTCGTGTATAAGTGTTCCCTCGTTCCAATCGTTTAATCGCGATGTTACAACTTGACGCCCGCTTAAGGGAACAGAAACTCGGCAAGTGGCCCGCTTAGATGTGCCGTGCTTTGATGCTAAATTTAAGGTGCGGGCCCGGACCATCGACTCCCTTGACTGAATATATGCTATGCTTATTGATGGCTACATGTACCTCGTCGTACAGGCGAGCCGCTTCTATGACGAGAAGGTTGCGCTCATGCCGGATTTACTTGCAGTGATACTCTTGCACATGGATCATTTTCAATGATGAGCCTTGCCTAGCGCATAGGGCTCAAAGACAAGTGATCTGCCTGTCAGAGCAACTGTCAAACTTTATTTGATACCTAGGTATGGCTGTCAAGCCCTGTTACCCTTGCGGGCCAAGCTGCGGCTGCTGTGCTACCAGCCACCTCGGCGCCGGACAGTCGCAGAAAAGGTACCTAACTCCTGGACAGTGGACACAAAGCTATGGCTGGCCTGCCTGGATGAAAGCGGCTATTAGCGGGCATGTCTTCTACCACTTGAAGACACGGCACTGTAGCGGCAGCATATGCCGATAACTACATACGATTGAATAAAGCCAACACAGATTGTGATATTTGTCCCGTTGATGTCGCTTTCAATTTACGGATTCTCACCTAATCAAGGTATCATTTTGACGGCAAGTTGCCCCTTCGGCAACAATGAACAGGATCGAGTTATGCAAGATCCTAATTTGCCGTTGGCAGATTGACAGCTGCTTGACATGAGCTAATATGCACAGCTGATTGGTTCGCTGGTAGAATCGCTACGAGCTCACTGCAGCCATCGCAACCCGGCGGAGCGGGGACTTGCCGGCTCATTTTGTGATTCGCTCAATAACTCAGCTCAATAAGGCTAGTACGATATGGACCCTGTGGTCTAGCATTGCAATGCAATACCGTTGCGCTTGACATGTCAAAGCGGCACAATGATATCGTGACAGACCAAGGTGGCCCTTCAAGCGGCGTGAATCAGAACATGTCTCTGCGCATCAAAGGATCGACTGGTACGTATGGACCGTTTGCGTGACGCAGACGCCTTTTGACATGCGATGCCACGACCGCGAGTCTTCGTCGCTGGACTCGCTGCCATGAATGAAGGCTTGTCTGCGCATAGTCGTGGTTGGGGACCATGTAAAATTAGATTCTGCGCCTTGTTTCTGGGGACAACCTTGCAATGCCACAACGGCATGAAGCTCCGACAGGCAAATCCGATTGGGGCCTCAAGGCATCAAAGACAACGTTGCCGATGCACTGATGCAGGCACTACCAGGCACTACCAGGCAGCAAGAGAGTAGCTCAAGCCAAGCTGCGTTGACGCTTCCGCTGTGAACTTCTCAATGTGACAATTGTTCAAGGCTAGTCGTTGCGACTCTGGCGTTTTCTGCAAGCCAATCGTTAGCCAACATGACAATCACATCTATGGAAAACGCACAATCTCTCCGTTCGCAGCCCTTAAGAAGTCAAGATGCTCTACTTCAGAAAAGTCTCCCCGGCCTGATGACGAATCTGGCAGACTAGTAATGATTTCGACGCCACAGACTGTGAAGCGAACTGACAGTTCTGATGGCTGCAGCTCTGCCGTTTGTGCAATGGCAAACAGCTGCTTTGCGTTGAGCACTGCATCTCCTTACATGGTCTCTGAGCTATGGTTACTCCTTCAGCTTGTCCGAAGCCATACGAGACGGGACGACAATTAAATTGACAGCTCAGAATCCTCAGTCTTTTCTGCCGCTGACCTACGCCATCTTGAAACGGCACAGCGATGAAGCAACCTAGGTCAGATCATTTTGACTTCAGCTTATAAGCAGCCCGTCTCCCATCATGGAACCTGTATCAACTTTGCACAATGCAAGCGTCGCTTGTGGTCAGCCTGTTGGCTTTCATCACCTCTGTCTGTGCACAAGGCGAAAGGCATGCCGACCAGAACGTCTTGAACAACATCACAGCATTTGACGACCATGTCATGCTGCCGATCCCAAATCGTGTTGACATGGCCTCGCCTTACAACCTCTGGCCTCGCAAAGAAATCACACTCGAGTACATGGAGACACCAAAAAACGGCAAAGCCTACACATCACTTTTGAAGGTGAACAGCACCAAGGCTTCTATGACCGTCCTTGAAAACTACTCTGGCGTTGAGTACAAATGCTTCAACACTTCTGGTACGCAGAAAGAAGTCCTGATTATGGCTTTCAAAACGACGGCCGGTTTCTTGGTTGCAGAAGCGGGCCTAAAAACCAATATGAGCAGCTATATCCTCGTCACAAACAATGCCGTCGACGGTTGCAATGCGCTCGATAGCAGAGGTTATCATTCAGTCACCAAATACTTGCTCCACGAGCCGTGCCATGAGTGCATTACTGTCCAAGCGACAAAGGTCGATCTCGATGATTTCGCGGATTTCGTTGATGTTCGCTACGGCCTCTTAGACACCGCTACCATGCCACTCCACAAAAGACAAGTTTTGACAGGCTTGTTCGCAAAACGCCAAGTTGCTGCGGTCAATGTCGTTGGCGGATCGATCGTTGCCTCCTCACCAAACATCAACGGCCCAGCCGTTGTCGCTCAGCTCGGTGGTCAAGCCGCTCTTGGCAGCAACGCATCGCAGCCTGGTAACTTGAACATGGCTACTATTCCGACAGCAGCATGTGGTGATGCGTGTCAGACTGACATTGTCCACGGCCTAGACGTTATCGGTCTGCTCAATGCAGACGACTGGTCGTCCCTCATCACCCACGGCCTTGAAAATGCTATTACCAATCCAGCTGTTCCGGGTCAAGATGCAGGCATTCAATATGTCCTTCCTGCTGGCGCCAATGTCACGGACCTTCAACCTTCGCAGGTGGTAGCTGTCGACGCCGCCAATCCTCAGATCACCAAACGCGCCGTGTTGCCAGCGGACCCGAATCATCGTCTGGCACGTCGTATGCACAATCAGATCGATAGCAAGAAGGCGAAAGCACGATTGCTCGTGAAGCGAGGATTTTTTGACTTCCTTGATCCGGTTGGGGACTTCTTCAACAATCTTATCAATGGTAAGTTGATCTTTATGGAAATCATTACTGACCATCATCAGGTTTGAAGAACACGTTCAGTGGGCTCGAGAGTACTTACAATGATGTGCGTAACGGGTTTAACAATGTCAAGAACTCCATTTTCTCCGTGGAAGCCGAGGCAACTCAGGTATGTTGATTGCCATTCTTCGTCATTGAAACTAATTTTCGAGGGCATCGAGAACGCCTTCCATCAAGCTTCTAGCGCTTTACAAGCAGAGGTCTCTTCGATTGGCTCAAGCGCGGCGAGCGTCGTGTCCAGGGTCGCGTCTGTGGCTGCTGAAGAATCAAACAGCATCGTAAGCGTCGCTCAACAGGCATATGCTTCGGCCTCGAAGGAGGCTGTGGCGTTGCAATCTCAAGCTGCAAAGCTTCAAAATCAGGTTGCTTCCGAGGCTGCCTCGGTTGCCAGCAGAGCTAGCGTCGCTGCACAAACCTTCCTGGAGGAGGCCAAGGCGCAAGCTACCAAAGTCGCACAGGTCGTTACAGTCATCTCCAAAGACGCATACAATGATCTTTCCGATACCGCCATCAACTTCGCTACAGAGGCCGAGGCCATTGCCAAGGATGTCGCCAATGGCGCTGGCAAGATCGGAGATGCTGTAGCAGGCGAGCTTGTTGACTTCGGCAACGACGTCGTCTCAACCTACAATGAAGTGACTAGTGAAATCGAGAAGGCTCTCGGCGAGCACTCGTATGACTTTTCCAAGTCTGTCACATTCGATGTCTCACCAGGAGCTAGCAAGATGACGCCTTTCCAGCGTGGTGGTGTTCACATCCCAGGCTTCCCGATTGATCTGGCAGGAAAGGAAGTCAAGGGTGTTGCTCTCAAAGTACAAATCGATGCATACCTTCTTGACTCTGGTTTTGTCGGTGCCGCTGCAATGGTCGGACATCTGGTCATCGATATTCTGCATCCCAGCAGGACTGCATTCCTCATGGATCTTAACCTCGACGCCATGCTGAATCTCGAACTCGGCCTTATTCTGTCGGGCTCGCTATCTTACAACGCCACAGTTCCTCTCGGTACAGTCGCCATTCCGGCTCTCATGATTCCCGGTATCGTGACTGTCGGCCCGGATATCAAGCTCGAGATCGGTCTGGGAGTCTACGCTGAAGGCTCTATCAGAGTATCCGGAGGTGTCAAGCTCAAGTTCACCAAAGCAAGCTTCCACATGGATCTCCTTCAGCCATCCAACTCGGCAGGCTACAATCTTGCTCCGGCTGTGACAATGATTTACCCAAAGTTCGAAGGTTCTTTCAAAGTCATTCTCAACCCCTTCATCCGTTGCAGCCTCGAGATCGGTATCAATATCCTGAACGGCAAGCTCGCGAGTGCTACAGCTGGAATTGCCTTCCAGGTCGGTCTCGGTCTCCAAGCACAGGGCAATGTGGACATTGTCGACCTGAACAAGCGCGATGACCAGCCGTCAAAGCTGACTGAGGATGCATCATTGCCACTGCAGAAGAGAGACCAGGAGTCAGATCTCAGACAGCAGATTGCCAACAAGCAGGCGGAAATCGATCAGCTCAAGGCAGCACAGAGCAATCTGGCCCCTGATTCGCAGGCAAGAATCGCGGCTGCCCAGGCTCAGGTCGATGCATTGCTGGCTCAGCAACAAAATATGGTCAACAATGCTGCACAAGCAGCTGCAGCTCAGGAACAGGCAGCCCAAGCAGCTGCTAACAATCAACTCAATGCTGCCAACAATCAGGCAAGCGCCCTCAACAATGCAGCTGCTCAAGACCGCGCTTCGGCAAATGCTGCCAATGCCGCTGCTGTTGCAGCCGCCCAGGCCGCCCGACCGAGTCCCACACTAGGAATCAACTCTGATCTGTCTTCGCAGGTCGGAGCTGCTGCAGCTGCCGCGATTATCGCAACCGGAGCGCAGAGCAAGGGCTACCTGGGCAATTCAGGGGCAGTCAGCAATCCTGGTGTCATTTCCAAGGGAATTGATGAGCTTTGTCACAATGGTGTTGTCCTCTCGACATTCCTTCAAATGGACATCTACGCTTATTACGGCGTTACAGACACGGCATACGGAGGTCAATACAGTATTTTCACGCACGTGTTCCCGATTGCTGCCAAGTGCTTCTCCTTCGACAAGGCAGTTGTACCAGCATTGTCCTCCTCGTCTGTTCCTGCAATTGGCAGTTCGACCTTAGCTCCATTGCCTTCCACCACACGTCCTGCGATCTTGTCTGCTGTTTCATCGTCCGGTGCCGCCAGCCAGACCAGCATCGTTTCGATCGCTTCAGTCTCTGTGCCGGCCACTGGTTCACTGTCTGTTTTGCCAGGCACAACTACTTCGAAGGCGTCTGGATCGTCCTCGCCATCTTCGAGCTTTGCATCGAATGTAATCGCTTCCTCATCAGCAGCAGTCTCAACCTCAGTATCCAGGTCTACAAGCGCGCCAGCACCCTCTGCCAGCAGTATCAAGCCTTCCACATCGTCAATGACAACGAACCTTCTGTCAACTTCGGCGAAGCCATCAAGCACCATGTTGACCTCTTCGGTCTTCCCAAGCACCACAAAGCCCGCAACGACGTCAAGCAGGTCTAGCAGCAGTAGCAGCAGCAGCAGGGTGGCGACCACAACAAGCAGTAGCAGTAGCAGCAGGGGAACAACTATCATGAGTTCTGTCTCGACCTCAACCTCAGCTACGCCGACTACCTCTGCAACCATTGCACCGATCCCATTCAGCTACGTTGATTCGAAATGTGCTCGCGACAACTGTCTTCGTGGCTTGCTGGGAGCTCGCGTCGGATCATCTGCTGTCTTTGCTGCTTGCACAGCCTTCCAATCTGCTCAAGCGGCCGTGACCGTCTCAATCAATGGCGCTACCACACGTACAATTACCCCTTCAGCAGTGTCTATGTCGCTGCCGACGTACGCTGCGGCTTGTTCAGGCGCAGTGAGGTACGCTTCCGCGTGCCAGTGCCAAGGCATTTCGAGGAGCACTGTCACTGTCTCCGTTTAGTCTCCTGTCTGAGCACTCGGGACAATCTTCTTCCACCGCTTGGTCGGTACGAGCTTTTTTATCATTCTTATTTTCTTCTCATAGGGCTCGATTCTTCTTGTAGCAGCACTGTACTATTCCTTCTCCTGTTATGCTTATGTTCGTGGAACCCATCTGAACTTTGAGCGTGAGAATCTTGCGCTCGTTGCCAAATTGCAAACGTAAACAAATAATCTAAAAGAGGACGAGGACGCGACGAGCTTTACGCGAGAGGAAGCCTTGACGCGATGGACTTCACGCCGCTCGTACCAGCGAGTCGCCTGCAGTCAAGCGCATGCGACAAGTTCATTGCCTCTGTTATATTACCTTCCAGTCTCGTCATTCGATCTACGGCCACGCTCGGCATCACACGCGTCATCTCCTTGGATGCTGCTTTCGCGCGCTCTGCAGCGGCCATCCGCTGGTCGTCAACAAGAGCTGAGTCACGCTTGGTACTCATTCACAGTCGTAAGCTGGTCCACATCTACAATATAGAGAATGAGGATCTGCACTGGACCATTGATGAAAGCACAATGGGTCTAAAGCATGTCGAATGGTCACATAACGGCCTTGAAGTTATCACATGGGCAGAGAATCAGCTCAGTCTGACCATATGGTCTTTGAGCGGACGCGGCTTTGTCTTGCCAAATCCCAAATTCTGCAAAGTCAGTCATCGCTTTGGCACCACACAAATGGCAGTTCTGCAAAGAGAATCACAAGATGAGGTCTCTCTCGTGGGACAATCAGAGGACGGCAATTGGTCACAACTTGTCTCATTCTTTGCGGAGACGGTGGATGCACAAGGCCTGCTGTTCAGCCCAAATGGTCATTGGCTCGCAATATGGGACCACTCTATCGATTATCGCATTTTGATCTATACCGCGAACGGGCTTTTGGTCCGCAAGTATGAGGCTTATGAGCTCGGCCTCGGCATACAGACTGTGGCCTGGTCCCCGACTGGAGATAATCTCGCCATCGGATCATTCGATGGCAAGATTCGCCTTCTGAACGACTTTACCTTTGCGCCCATTACAAAGATATCACATCCGGAGCTTGTCAGGGATTCTCATGTCCAAGCTTGGCGCGAAGTTTCGAGCACGAATGAACGCCGCTACGATTTCGCGCAAGCTCCTATCCCTCTTCCCGGCTCCAAAGGCCTTATTAATGAGCTACCAAAGACGGGCATCTCCTTGATCCAGTACAGCCCGGACGGCAGGTTTATGGCAAGTCGCTGTGATGCGACGCCAACAACATTGTGGATATGGTCGATGGAGAGCATGACGCTCGTTGCGCTTTTGATTCATTTGAATGCCGTCAAGGTCGCTCGATGGCATCCGGATGAGGCTGCCCTGCTTGTCACTAGCTGTCATGTGGCAGATAACGCATTTGGTAATGCGATTTACCTGTGGTCTGCAGATTGGGATTCGCCACGCATTGTCGAGGTTCCGCAAGCTGATTTCCGCTTGCAATGGTTCGAAGTTCTTGCCAACAGAGAGACGTTAGAGTCTGGCATTCTTTTCGGCAGTCAGAGCGTCGTCACAATGGGCTACCTGGTGGAAGAGCTCTCCAAGAAATTTGATTCAATTACTGAAGCTGATACGGAAGAAGACATACAGTGCGAAACGATGACTTCCAACTTCAATGGCTCATCGTCGCTCATTATTCATCAGAGTCCACAAGCAATTCAGGTTTAGTGGTCTTGGTCCTCAAAGACATTCGACAGTGAGACGGCTTGGTCAGGTTCGGTCCAGCCCCGCCCTTTCACCTTAGTCAAATCATCAGCCGTAACTGTGCGCGAGCTGAAGTATCCGGAGTTGATTTTTGCCTCAATCTCTACTTTGGAGTCCTCTGTTGAAGTTAGTCAGGAACGGATGAAAATTTGCGTACCCGGAATGAGCTCATCTGGTAGCTCAACGCGCTCGTGAATAGGAATGCCAGCACCAACGATCGCGTCGTACTTCATGTTGGACATGGACAGCATTCTATCGATCTTCTTGACGCCGAGCCAGAGCAGAATATCTGGCATAAGGGCTTGAAATCTTCCATTAGTAGTGGCTCAATACGTTACAAGCGTACCTCATGTCTTTGACGCCAGCAATACGCTCAGTGGCGCTGAAATACTTGTCGGCGCTATCGCCTTCTCTCTTGCGCAAATTGTAGACAAGATACCTTGGTGTCAGCATATCTCAAGCGAGCTATTTGCTTACTTGAGGACTTCACCAAGAGCGCGTCCTTCTTTCCTGAAGTAGACCACAACACCCGATCCACCCGCTTGTGCCTCCTTAGCGCATTCTTCGATACCATAAAGAAGGTAAGGCCTGCAGGTGCAGATGTCGGAGCTAAAAACATCACTGCCGTTGCATTCATCGTGGATACGACATGCAAGGCGCACTTTCTCGTCAGAGACACGAGCTGGATCGCCAAAGATGTAGACTGTGAGGCCGCCAATAGGTGGTAAAAACACCTTTATATCTGGTCGGGTAATGAGTTCTGGGTACCTGAGATTAGCCTATGTGACGGGGATTTTTGGTGCAGCCTTACATGCCGCCGGTGTATTCAAAAAGCGAACGCCTGAGTATTTGCTCGGAGACACCAAATCGTTGAGCAATTTGTGGTAAATACCATACGGGGTCAACAGCCACTTTCGTAACGGCCATCTCGCCCTTGGCGTTCAGCACCACCTTGCCGTCTGGCACAAGCCGGCCTTCTTTGACAGCAATCTCCATTTCCACGAGACTGAGCTTTGCGCGTGTGATGGAGATAGTCGGCCTAATATCGAGGCCGTCCTTACCGGCCATCAAATCCTTATAGATGGTTTGTACTTGGTGTCCGAATGGGTCCATAGAAGCGATTGCCTTTGGATCTGACCATGCTGGCTGTTGCTTGAACTCGACAGGCGGCTCAGTATGCGTGAAATCTGGCTTGTGGTTGAAAGGCATTTGGTTCGTTGCTTGAGCTAGCGCAAAGTAGACACTGTACGAGCCGCCATGTGCTCCGATTGCATTGCGGCTGCTGATAGTGCGTTCCTGTCTCGATACAATGATGGGGCCGCGCTCTTGAGGATCTTTTGCGCCCCATCGAAGCGGAAATGGATTGACATTGGATTGTCCTGGATATGCTTATATGTCAGTCGCGGGGTCAATAAGAGAAGGACAAGATGGCATACTTGTGAGAATAACGCGCGATGCAAACTTGTCTCGTGACACATCTGTAGTTTCATTTGAGGCGACCATGATGGCAGGCTGTTTAAGATCAACGGGTGCGTAGGCCTCGAGTAAGAAGCTTTGGCGCAGGCTTTTCATATTTGTCCGCAGTTGAGGTCGCGCTTTCCGATGACAGATTTCGGCTGCAACCGATCATAGGAGAGATAAGCAGTCAGAGAAGTGAAGAGGGAGGCGAGCGTCCACGGGTCGTAAGAGTTAGTCTCTTTTATCTAGCTGAAAAGTGGCCCTGCGCGGTATACAGTGGCCTATCATCTAATGTGACTGCCTAATTTGTATCTATACCGAGTCAAACATGTCAAGCAAAGATCAAGAGAAGAGCTTCACGGTCTGGCAGACATCTGCAGAGATGGGCAAGCGCAAGAGCTCAAAGAAGCCGCAGGCCAAGAAGACCGCTGGGAAGCTCGCTACGACATTCGATTGTCTCTTCTGCAACCACGAAAAAGCGGTTGTCGTGGATATGTATGCCAGCACGCGATCAAGGTGTCCATGTGCTAATCTTGCAGCGATAAGAAAGGCCTCATTGGCTCACTCAAATGCAAAGTATGCGGACAATCGCATCAGTGCCGAACAGACGCGCTATCTGCGCCAATTGATGTGTTTTCAGACTGGGTCGATGCGTGTGATGCAGTGGCCAAGCAAGATGTCTCGCGCTCTCGACCGAGAGCGGCAGGCCACGATTATGATGACGATGACGATGAGCTTGAGGATGACTAGCATACACGGCATCTCTATTGCTTTGTACTTGTACCATTATTGTACCTCAATTCTGTTGAAGCTCACTGCGCAAATCTACTCTGAGTAGTAGCGGTCGCCAAAGTCGCCAAGACCAGGCACAATGTAGTTGTGTTCGTCGAGGCGCTCATCCACAAAGGCCGTTACGACACGTAGCTTTGGGAATATTCGTTTGAATGTAGCAATGCCCTCAGGTGCTGAGATGAGGTTGAGGAAAATGATGTGCTCTTCCGGCACGCCGCGTTGCATCAAGACTTCCACAGCCTTGATGGCAGATCCCCCTGTAGCCAACCTATTGTCAGTATGGTTCCAGTTCTCCGGATCAAACCAACATTGGATCAAGAAGAAACACCCAGCGGTCTGCGATATCCTCTGGCAATTTTGAATAGTATAGCTTGGCCTGTGCTGTATCCTCGTCGCGCTGAATGAGAATCTTGCCAATTCGCACAGATCTACAGCAGTCCCGTAGGCCTTGTTCCATCGATTCGCCTGCTCGCATGATGCTCACGCCGCAAATCTACCATCAGCCTGCTGTACCTTCAGAAACAAAAGATTCGTACCTTGCCTTGAAATTGTACACCTTTGTAATCATTGCCTGTGGCCGTTGCGACCGTCTGATCTATAACAGGCAGGTAATTGAGGCCTTCCTCCACGAGAAGCCTGATGATGCGGTTGCTGTAGAAGATAAAGTCACCACGCTGCGTCGTTTTGTCACGAATGATGGTCAGAAGGGCGATGAGCTGATGCGTCTGACGCAATACGGCGACATTGGCGTGGTCCACCAGCTTCGAGACTGTTGCAACAGAAGACATGGACCGGAATTGCAGGCAGGAAGCAAATGAGCTCTTCTCAGCGAGTGTCTATGACTAGCAAGAGCAGGGCCTTTGGAGAAGAAAGCGATAGAAGAAAGCAAATGGAAAGACTTATCGATAGAATTGCAATTGACGTCGCGACGTCGCTGCTTGTCGCGTATTCCCGAAGCGAAATCTGCGGCATCAATCAAGCTATAAAAAGCGAAGAGCATAGTAGCACAGAGGAAGAGGGCCTGGGGGAGGCACAAGTGTGAGAAGTATCACACCAGGTACACGAGTCTATGGCGATATAGTATATCAGTCTTTCTATGGAGCGCACACCGAGACGCACATATGGCAGCGGGCGCAAGTATGCTATGACGACCGGTGCAGCGCAATGGGATGAGGAGATCGATAGCCCCGGTGCTCAACCTCACTCACAAGCGAGAGCATCAGCTCCATCGTTGCAGGTCGCACTGCCACCACGGCGACGTATCCCTACTGCACCGGCAGCGAGTCCTGATATTTACGATTTTGGTGCAGAGGACAAGAAGCGTCGCAAGCTGGATGCTGGCTTGAAGAAGAAAGAGACGGCCACAGTGGATGCATCAAAGAGCCCTATTCAGATGCTGTCTGCCAAGGAGGTGAACAAAAATCGCGTGTCCAAGTCTAATGCAGTACAGGCATCTTCAGACGACGAGGAGATTATCGGGCGTCTAGCAAAAGGCAGGGCCTCAGCAGTCTCGTCGCCAAAGCAGAAGATGCTCGCTGTGGTACAGCGTAAGAGGCCTTCGAGGCTCGAGCATGATGAGCATGATGTGCCAAATCCATCAAGGTCATCCAAGCCCCCAAGACCTACAAGCTCTCCTGATCAGCCAACCAAGGCGACTCCGAAGCAGCAGTCGCCAGTCAATCAAGCCGTAGCGTCACCAACAGCTTCTAGAACATCCCGTACGGGTCCAAGACGACTGCGGCGTGATGCCTTGGAAGAAGCGCCTCAAGACAGCTCTGATGAGCTGGCTTCGCCGCAACGACCCCGGACACCGCCGCCATTGCTGCGCGCACAAATTGCGCCTGATTCGCCACGTCTGTCGCCTCAACAAAAGGCCATGTACGATGCATTTGGCAAAGCAGTGAGTAAGGCGAATCGCGAGGCTAGGCCGCGTCGCCTGATGTCAGCCCTGGCCCAATCCAAGATTGATCGGGAACCATCGTCGCAGAGTCAAAGTGGGAACGAGTCGCCCTTCGCCAGCATGATTGAGCTGGCTGAACAGAATTTGCAGCAGCAAGCTGAAACCCCAGATCAGACACAGGCACAGACGCAAGACTCTGCCACGACCGAAAGTGTCGCTATTGAACAGCCATTCCAGACAAGAGCCACATATTCCAAGCAAAGAACGTACTTAGCCGAAAGCATTGAGCTTGACCAGGCGACTTACACACGGCCTGCCGATAAAGAAGACACGGACGACGACGCGGAATCGTCCAGGAACATTCGCGACGTGCATGATCTTCGACAAGGAGGAGAAGCAAAGCGCTTCATTGATGATCTGGATTATCTGCTCGAAGGCTTCGCGAAGGAAAAGACTCTTCTGGCTACCTTGGTTGAACTATGCTCACGGCTGACCTCAAAGGACTTTGCAAGCACATTCAGGGCAATGCATTACGACGCAAGCAGTCTGGATGCTTGTAAGGGCGTTCGTCATCCGCTGGCACTGGTCTGCTGTATGCTCATTTTGATTGCTTGCCAGTCGCATGACCCGAATAGCAAGAGCCGGCTGCGAACAACAGATGTTGAGCTTGTTCGTCGTGCTCTCGCATTTGACAGGGACATAAAAGATCTCCTACTCGATAAGTCAATCAAGATAAGCAAGCTCGATCAAAGCGCAGCCATGGATTTGCGGCAAAAGCTGGTCGAGATGGATGCATTTGCAGGGTCCCTTGCCATTTCGCCTAGAAACATGGCTCTGATGGTTTGCAATTTGTCCATTCTGCCTGCTGATTTCGCGAGAACAGCGTTGTGGCAATTGCTTGAATCTATTGACACTAAATCGCCAAGGTCTCTGCTTGACGCTCAACTACTGCTGTCCGCACTGGAGCAGACAGCGCTCAATGCTGAGGACAATATTGAGTCAGAGGTCATCGCACCGCTCGTGTCGCTCGGCGAGAGCTTGCTTCAGCATACAGAGGAGAACGACGCACACGCATCTCTCGGCAGTGCGCTACGTCTTATCATTAACGCTGTTCAAGAAGGCAAGGTGTCTACAAAGGATTGCACCCCATCATTCAGTGCCAGCATCATTCGGGTGCTCAAGGCGCGGCTTCCTTCAGCGGAAGAGACGAGTGATGAATTGATTCTCTGTCTTGGCGTTCTTATTGCCTTGACGGAAAGCTCAGATACCGGCAAGCAATTAATCAGATCGCAATGCGATACTCTCGAATTCCCACTTATGACGCAGCTAGCAAAACGCCTTGAGGAACAGGTATGCCTATCAAGATACTTCGAAATGACTAACACTAGCGGCTGGATGCAGTCAGCGGCTATATGGCTCTACTTGCCTACCACCTCGGATATCAACAAGGACTCGGCGCCGATGTTACTAGTCTTCGGCACGGCTTGCGCATACTAGTGGACTCGCCAGACATTAACGCCTTGTTGTCTAGTACAATTAGGTCGTATGTTCAGGCATTGTAGATGCTATTCCTGATGAGCATGCATATCTAGCCAACCCAGCTTCCTGAACCATGCATGCTTGCCATTGCTTGGTCTTATTTGTGTCTGCCCTGCCAGACTTAAAAATTGATCCGCGGTCTGGGCCCGCAAGCAAAACACAGCTGGTACTGGTAATTGCTGCCGAGCCCCCGGCCGGGAGCATTCAATGGCCATGGCGACCTTGAGCTTGGAGAGCCAGTATGTTACAGGACAGCGATCATTCGGACGAGGCTATTGCCGCGGTCACGGATCGTGACATTGTCGGTAAGCTGCCGATTAATCGTCTCGACCGCTTGTAGATCGCACTTCTGTTAAGGGATCTAATCGTCAGCGTTGAACAGAGGGACCCCCTACAAGGCCGAGCTGTCATGCGATACCGAGCTGCGCTTTGCGTACTGTAGATTGACAGCTGGCTAGACTTGTGCCGGCTATGCAGGTGAAGCCTCAGAGAGTCACCGTCCGCACTGCTTAATGTCACAATTTAAGGCTTGCAACTTAAGCTTGCAAGTCAAGCTGATCTGTTAGCCGAACTGGCCTTCAGCTGACTGGCCCTACATGGCGACAGGCCGCCCGGCATTCAGTCAGACCGCATTTCAACTTTACGACTTCTTGACTATAATGCTTGCATCGAACAAGCTTGAAAGCTCTAGATTGTACCAAATACTTAAGATGCTTTTCTATAAGAAGGCCCATGATCCTACTGTTGTCCAGCATCCTCCAGCATCAGACTCAGCAGCTCTCAAGAAGCCTCTCAAGCAATCAGAAACATGAAGTTCTCTACTGTCGCCACTGTCCTCGTTGCCTCGACTTCTCAGGTGCAGGCCATTCCTTTCGCAGACCCAACACTTTCGCTCTCTTGGGGCTTCAACTCCATTTCATCGCTCTGGAACTGGTGGAACCCTCTCCCAGCATGGCCTCCAGCATGCCCCACGATTGTCCAGGTGCCTTTTGGTTACCCATACTGCAAGACGACCTGGGACTTTTCCAAGTACAAGTTCCCCGGTGCTTGCAAGGACCGTTGGACACCTGTGTACAACCCTGGCTGCAAGCCAAGCACGCCCGAACGCAACTTTACCCTCCAGTGCCCTACTTCTGACAGGCAAGCTGGATCCATCTTTGATGGTCAAATTCAGTGTGGCTCGCCATACCCTGCTCAAGACGTTGCCAACAAGAAGGGCCTTGCTGCTGTGGTGACTTCATTCTCGCTCAAGGATGGTGCACTTTTCGACAACTACAGCCGTGCATGCGAGATCTCTGCCGGCAACCAGCTCCAATGCAATGCCATTTCTGACTTGACCAAGGCACAAAAGGGTTTCGCCATCAACACTGCTGGCCAGCTCGAGTTCAACGGCGAGAACACCTGGTACGGCTGCAACATTGGTACCTCGAATGCCTTTGGCGACATTATCTTTACGGGCACTCACAAGGACTTTACCGGTGTGCAGTCTGCGACTGAAAATGCCAACTGCGATGCCTACCGCCTCACTGTCTCCTACAAGTAGACAACCCTCTTAGTATTCACGCCAGCTGGACTGGCTCTTCGTAATAACTAGCAATTCACATCTATTTCTTCATCTTCTTGACTGCCCATCTGATCATCCACGTGACCTTACTCGTGCTCAGAAGTCTAAAGTGACAAGAAATGCGGTCAGCTGGGAATCTCTCTTTGACTGCGATCGATTGCGCTTGAGGCTAGACAGTCAGCAGTCGAAGGAGGCCAGTCTGCGCATTATGGTGAATCCTGCGCCTATGAAGTCACGCCGAGTGGCGGTACTCGGAAGCAGATCTGTCGGAAAATCATCGTGCGCTTCTCTTCAACGACTATTGTGCGCTTGGTGCTAACAGCTCTTGCCTAGCTTGACGGTTCAATTCGTCGAGAATCACTTTGTCGAGTCTTATTATCCTACAATTGAGAATACATTTTCAAAGATCATCAAGTACAAAGGCGCCGAATTTGCAACGGAAATCATTGATACTGCTGGGCAAGATGAGTACAGTATCCTCAATTCAAAGCATTCAGTCGGCATTCATGGCTATGTGCTTGTGTACTCAGTGGCGAGCAAGAGCTCTTTTGAAATGGTCAAGATTATTCGTGAAAAGATTCTGGATCACACTGTATGTCAATCTGACGTATCGTGCATCGCTGATTTCAGGGAACGGACTGGGTACCCATCGTCGTGGTCGGCAACAAGAGCGATCTACACATTCAGCGCCAAGTGAGTGTCGAGGATGGCAAGGCACTTGCAGCAGAGTGGAAGTGTTCATGGACAGAAGCGTCTGCGCGCCACAATGAGAATGTCGCTCGTGCATTTGAGCTCATTATCGCTGAAGTCGAGAAGCAGGAGAATCCTACGCCGCCTGGTGGTCAGGGTAAGAGCTGTCTTGTGATGTAGGGAATGCCTTTATGCAAAGTGGCCTTGTTGATACGAACGCGTACACACGTCGAATGTCTTCTTATGCAGACACAATGTCTTTCGCTGCCGCTACAGCTTCTTTTGCAGCTGGCAAGCTCTCTAGGCCTGTGATGGATGGATCCTGCGAGTCCTAGTGTCAGAAAAGCAAGAAGCATATAGGTCATCATACCGTCAACTCTGTCAGTTCTTCCAGTGCCGCCGCCAGACGCTTCTTGTAGTCTGGAATCATCTGTTCGGCATCGGCGACGACCTTGGCCTGTGCTCTCAGCTCGTACTCGTCGCCGCCATTTGCCTCTAGCTTCTTGTAGCGCTCTTGCTCAGTCACGACCTCTTGCTTGCTGTATGTGTAGTCTAGCGTCAGCATGGATAGTGTATAGGCGCTATACAATACCCTTTGTGAGCCTCTTGACTGCTCCCGTCTTGATGGACAGGATCTTGGCCAGGTCACTCATGGTATATGTCGATTAAGGATGAAGCGAGACGACGACGACCGTGACTTTCTAAGGTGATGTCCTCTGTCAAGTATCGCTGTCACGCTTGTCCTTCCATCGTCATCCGACTCTCTTCGCCGTCTTTCCTTGAGAGGGATACTCCTCTAGCAGGCCTACCATCAACGCGCTTCTTTGTCGTCGCCGACAAATGTATGGCTTCATGTTATACGCATGACAAGCTAATAGCTAGTCGACTTTGACAACGTTGGCGTGTCTCGCGCGCACGAAGGACAAGTCTATCTCTGCTGTGCCGATTGTGATACGCTGCTAGGCTACGTCGAGGAGGACAGATACTATCTTGCTACGGACTTGGTCAAGGTATGAGTCAAGTAATTCCTGCACCGGCAGATGACCTCGTCCGTCGCATGCAGCTGTTTCCGCTCGTCAAAGAGCGATGGATAGAGGCTGCTACGCCGTTGCTTAGACAGCGCATGAGTATGCTCATCGACAGTGATGCTTGGCACAATCAGCTCACTTGGAACAGCGCAGAGAAACGCGAGCTGGGAATAAGACTACGAGAGTCTGCTACATCTTGCTTGCAGAGTGAGCAACTACATGGGTACCTGTACATTGACAAAGAGACGATACGCGCTATCAAGTGCATTTTCCTGGTTGACGACGGCCAGCCATACTGGTTAGAGATGGAGCTTTGCATTGACAGCGTGACTTATGCATTCGCATGGCGCGTCCATGGTTTGAGACTTCCATACGAAGGCTGCGAGTTGCTCATGTCAATGGAAGCACTCCAGGCACATGTTGCCGCACTCATGACGCAGAAGAGGCTCGGTCCAGCTGATGAAGACGGTGACTATTGGGGCCAGTACGATGCGGATTCTGCTGATGAAGCTCAGCCTGCGTCAAAGGCAGCATCCGACCATACGCAAGAACGAGAACAGGACTACTACAATCGCTATGAGGAAGTTGAGACTGCTATTCCCGCCGAGCAACAGCAAGAGTCCCAGCAAGCTGATGCAGAAGCCGATGCCGAGGCTCGTTTGGATGCAACACAGCGTGCCATCCTGCGTCATTGTGCTGCGAATCTTTCTAGCCTGCGTTCGCTGTGTGAAGGAAGCGGCATTCCTGTGAGCGCATTGTCTCGTCTTGCGGAAGGAGTCTTGTCGGCGGAGTGACAGCATCACGATCCATCGAGGATACTGCAAGCACTGAGCAGTGAGCAGCGGATGCTTCATGCAAGGGGCAAGAGGCAAGAGGCAAAAGTGGCGCTCAGGAATGCGGTGTCGTCACGTGAGCAGCAGACAAGAGAAAACCGAGCAGTCACAGGATGCTATAGTGTATGACAGAGCATAATAGAAGCATAGAATACACCAGAGTTCTATCAGCATTGCCATCTGTTCCCTCACACACATCCTCCTCTCTTAGTCCTTCATCCAACACGAAATCAGTCGCGTCTCTTTCACCCCTTTCTCGTGTTTTCATTTCGCACATTTTCGCGTTCCAGGGGGCAACAGAAAGAGAGAATTGAGCTGCCGTAGAAAGCATCGACTATCCAGCATCGAAAGACATTCCAAAGGCACAAACGCGCTCCCTCATCTCAAGCTAGCTAGGCGTATCACCCGTGCTCTCTTTCTGCAATTCGCGCTCTAATTTCGCTCCCTCTATCCGCTTACCTATAACCTACAAAGCTCTAGCTCCCCTGTCAGCTGGCGCAAAGACTCTGCCACAGAGAGAGCACCCCTCCCTTCTCCCGGGCCCATCATTCATCTGCTCACGCGCGCGCGCCCGCCCATTCCCCTGCTCTCTCTCTCTCTTTCGCTCTTAATCTATCACCCGTCGCGCCCTTCTCCCTTCTGACGCTTCCATCTGTCAGAAAGGCTTCTTCCTGCTGCCACTAGCTGCTACTTGAGTCAACGTTCGCGCTCGCATTGCGCCCGACGCAACAGCCTGGCTTGTACCATCAATATCTAGACGCAGCGGTAACCATCATGCTTGCGCCCGCCCTCCAGCTCACGCGCGACCCGGCGCACCGACCATCACCTAGCACAAACCTCGCATCACCCGCAAAAGTATGTCGCGCGCCCATGCCAGTGACAGGCAGTAAACGACTTCCAGCCCAAGCAGGCAGCATGCTCGCGCCGCCAACACTATCAAGCGCAAGATTGCTTCCAGATGCAGGCCGTGGATCGCCAGTCAAGAGCGATAGACTACAACCATCGGGCTTGACACAGAACGACTTGACCGACATCCAGCCCGCATTGCGGATGACTGGCAGCAGCAACAGCAGCAAACCAGCAGCGACACCACAGACGCCTGCGACGCGTCTCGAGACTTCACCAATACTGCCAACGCTCGAGAGCGCAGATGAAGAAGCGGAGCCAGAAATGGCCATAGATGATGGGACAAAGCCAGCCTACAGCTACGCGACCCTCATCGGCATGTCCATCTTGCGCGCACCCGAACAGCGTCTGACTCTTTCCGCTATCTACGCATGGATCTCTCACACCTTCAGCTACTACTCAACTTCAGATGCAGGCTGGCAAAACTCCATCCGGCACAACCTCAGTCTCAACAAGGCGTTTGTCAAGGTCGAGCGGCCCAAGGACGAGCCAGGAAAGGGTCATTACTGGACCATTGAGCCAGGATGCGAAGATCAATTCAAGAAGACGCGCGGAGGCAAAAAGGTACTCATCCCTATTCCGCGCAACAAACCAGCCATATCACAGCCCATTGTTGCATCCAGTGCCACCAAGAAGGAGAGTAAGAAGCGACATGTCGACTTTGAAGGCGATGCGCCAATCTCGAAGCGATCGCAAAAGGCAGCAAACGCGTCGCGTCCACCTTCAGCAAATGGCGCGCCCGTATCACCACCTCCGACAGATGCGCGTCGCAAGCAAAACTCAATCTGGGACTACGACGATAGTGGCTACTTTTCCCCGTCCGGCGAGACGGTCAAGGACGACGCTGGTGAATTGTTTGATGGCGCACATGCAAAGGATATCTATGCGCGCGCCATGTCTTACTCAGCTACAGCACTCGACTTAGTACTCTCGCCGCCTCCGTCCTCGCCACAACGCAAACTTCAGCGCCCATCAAGTCACAACAATACGCTACTTACACCTGCTGCGACGAAAAAGTCGCTCTTGGCAAGTCCCGGCACAAGTCTTCGCGAACACCGGCAGACCATGCTTCGGCTATTAGCCAGTCCTGATACCGAAGCCTTTCAGCATGATCTCGATGACGATCCCTGGCTCACCAATACACCAAAGCCAAAGGAGAAAGTCTCCGTGCGAATGGACAGTCACTGGGATGACCTCGCTGAACGCGCTGCTTTCGGTTCACCAGACAAGCGCGCTTCACGTCGCAGAGAGTCACGCAGAAGTCTCGTGTGTGGATTGCATGCACAAGAACTCTATGAAGTTGGCTTTGAGTCGAGCAATATGCCAGGCGTTGACATCATGGGTATTATGAAGCGAGAAGTGGACCGCGTCAAGACGCGCCCGTCTCTTATGGAGCGCTCTCAGTCAAGCTTGTTTTAAATGCTCAGGTCGTCGTTTTGTTATTACAGCGCTTGGCATCGGCTTCCGTCTTGCTTTTTTATGTCAGTTTTTGTGTCTGCGTATCCTGCTAGTATCTGTTTTGTACATCTATCGTTAAAAGGACGTCAGCTCTCCTGCTGCTGCTGGCCTTCCTTCTCCAATAGCTCAAGCGTCAATGCAGCTAGCATTCCTGGTATACTTTTGCGCTCGCCAGACCAGTATTTGATGAGATTGTCCACCATGCGCATGAAATCGCCATTTGCTTGTTCGTCCCCTGCCAACTTCATGGTGTCCTCCTCTCCGTCAAAGATGAATGCATGATCTGTGTGTTCTGCATACATCGATGTCAGACGAACACGCCCATTCTGCAGGAAATCGAGCTTGTACCCAAGCAAAGCATACACTGCTTCCCGGAACTCGCTTGACTTTGCTTGGAAGACTTCCTTCAGACGTCGAATCATTTTTTCCTTTTGTGCAATGGTCTGTTCGAGCATATGAATATTCGATTCAGCGTTACGCAGAGATTGGATTGGGACAGTCACTTCACCCTTGCCGTCCAATTGATTCCGCAGCGCGCTGTTTTCTGTCTGAAGATCTTTGAGAGTCTGTGTCCGCACAGCCTGGAAGCGCGTCGTTGGATTGTCCTTGTATTCAAGCACTCGCTCTGATCGTCCCGAAGCTTGCACCTTTTGCAAATCCTCCAATTCCTTGCGCAGCAATGCATCTTGCTTTTTTGTCATGTCCAGCTCTGCATTCAGACTTCTGATTTTGCGCAGATACTCACCACGCTCAATGTGGTTAAAGTCAGACTCTGCCTCGCGTGGTCGTTTCATGCCAGCATGCACAATTTCTTCTGCTTTTGTTTCTTGCTGTACTTGTAGCACTTCAGCACGGCATGCATCAAGCATGGCTTCGATTTCGTTGATGCGTTTCGATTTGAGCGCGTCGTAGTTCGGCTGGTCCATGCGTTCCTCCAAATCATATGAATTCAGCTGTTCTCGCAAGAAAGATACTTCTCGGCTTGCCATTGCTCTCGCACGCTCGAGTCGTATATTATTGCGCTTCTCTTGCGCAAGATCAGCACGGGCTGTATCACGTTCTGCTGCACGAGCCGCCATGTCTGCTTGCAAGGTCGCAACGAGCGCAATGGTCTCCTCAAGTTGCGCCTCAAGGACCGTCAATTGCCCTGTCAAAGCATCTGCAACCAACTTCTGCCGCTCCAGGGCTTTCCCGATATCTGCCATCGATTCGCCTTCATGTAGGAATTGCGCATATTTTTCGCGTTCGGCATTGAATGCTTCGACCTCTATTTGCCTCTTAGCTAGGGCTTCCTGCAAGTCGTCCATCTTGTTCACCTTAAGCTGCAATGTGCGATTCTGTTCTGACACGATCGCCAGCTTTTTGCTAATTTCCGTGTAGCGATTGATCTCCGCGACATGTTGGCCGCAGGTCACTTCGAGCTCATGAACACGATCATGGCTAGCCGCTAGCTCCTTTGTCAGAAAGCCAAGTTCCTCCGCCGTCGCTTCTGAAGCTGTATGAGCAGCCCTACTTGCCAATGCATCCTCAAGCTCTTGAATCTTTGCATTGCGCAGCGACAGAACATCATTCTTGCTCGTCAAATCAGCTTTGAGCGTTTCCATGGCACGTCGTTGATTATTCAGGGACGCATCAAGGCGTTCCACCTCTTTTGTAGCATCGCGCAGTTCTGCTCGAAAGCCTTCCTCTGTATCAATCTTGGCATCTTGTAGCGCACTATGCGATTTGCGCAGCTCAGATATGGTTGCCTCAGCCTTAGCCTTGCTATCGATGAGCTCTTCTCGCAATGCTGTCAGCTCAGTAGCTTGCTTTGCCTGCAAGTCAAATAGGAAGCGTTTATCCGCCTCACACTTATCATTCTTTTGCCCTTCTGACAACAGCTTTTGCTCAAGTTCGTGAATACGAGCATTTGTGATGAGCTTTTCCCTTTCTGCAGAGTCTTTGAATGCTCTTAGCTGGTACTCGAGCTTGAACACCTCTTCTTGCGGCGTTCGTGATGGCGTCGGTGGTTTGGATTCGTCTGCAAGGCTGGTAAATGGCCTCGCCTGTTTGATCCGGGCGAACGGATTGCCCGGCGAGTGTGTCACCACCATGGCCCTCGCCTGCCCTTGCGCAAGAGGCTCAAGTACTCGTTTGACAGCTCTTGACTAAGTTGTTCTTGATTGTGGAAAGTCGCAAAATAAACAGAAAAGAAGCAGTCATCTAAAGTAGAGCAGATTACAATATCGACAGTGTACAAAGACTAGATTGTATATTAAAGCTGTCCGTCAGGAACAGTCACTGCATAGCGCGCAGCAGCCAATGTATATGCGTGGTTGACCATGACATTCTCAATAACGGCATCATCGCCAAATGGATTCGCACGAAGACGTGTCGCGGTGATGCCAAAGCCTGATCCCCGTGACAAATTCGATGGCGCCGTCTTCCAACGCAAGTCGAGCGATCCCGGCGTCGCAAGGCCTGTTGTCTTGAAGCGAGCAAGCAAGCCCAATTCCTGACCTGCTTCAAGCGTCACCTCATTCAGCTTCCAAACAAGCTTGTTGGCCTTTTTTACAAACGAACCAGCTGGCTTTGCAACGCATGATAGAGCGACACCGTTGATTCCAAGGCTGATTTCCACATCTTGCAATTGAAGACTGCGTGCACCAAAAGCAGGATTCAAGCGGTATGTGAGCTTGACACTTGTTTGTTCCGCTTCAGGTGACCATTTTTGAGAAACAAGAATAGGCAGGAAGCGATGTGCACGAGATGTGTCAGGCTGCACCTGATACTTGAAGAGTGTCGTCATGTTGCTAGCCGCTTGACCCGAAAGCTCATACTGCGTCTCACCTTTGGCTTGGAGAATGTTGGTATTGGCAACAAGCCGATTGATGGCATCAGGAGATTGCACCTTGATCAGAATAGGCGTCGCATCAATGGATCCTCTGTTGGCGAGGGCAGCTTCACCAGTGACACGCACATCTTTTGGCTCATCGCCATTCACGTCCAAGACAACATTGACTGTTTCGATGACCGAAAGATGCACGCCATCTGTGACAGGCTCTGCATGTCTGATGGGGACAGCCAATCCTGACATACCTGATCTGCCTGATCGGATTGAGTCTGTATCGCCGTTGACACTTTGAAGCTGATCTGCATGAACTGACTTTGATAATGCTGATCCCAAAGAGGCCGGCGCGTTGTCCAGAATGGATTCTTCACGATGCATTGGTGAGCCCAACACGTCCCGCACAACACTTTGATCGCCAGTGCCAACTTGACCATAAATTGTGTTGCGTAAATCGCGCCGTCCGCGATTTTTGCGCGAAATGGTGGACTGTGCCCGCAAGTCGGATGAGACTTTGTTCAGAGCTGCATCTGCCTCGTCGTTGCCCTCTTCGATAGCAGCATCACGAATACTCACGCTGCGCACCGAAGATTGGGCCGGTTGCACTGACGTGACAGGCGAACTTTCTTCGTGATTCGTGGCCGGCAAAAAGGTTTCTTGCGTTTCGACAGCCGGCAGAATTGGAAGGGCAGGCGCAGGATCAATAGTGGGTGCAGCAGCGGCAGTCTCGTTTTCAAGTGTATATGTGGTGGCGGGCCTCTCGGTAGCTGGCCGTGAGGGCGTCACCTCGCTACTGATTGATCCTCGTTGGAAGTTCTGTCCGCTGCTGTAAGATGTTGTTGGTTTCAAAGAAAGTCTCTTATTTGGCGACGCTGATCTCTTGTTCCTACCAAGCAAGGTACCGAACTTGGACTTGAGAGAGCTCGCAGCACCTCCCGATGATCTCAGGCTACCGGTGTCATCATTGCTGATGCGCCGCGAAAGGACTGTTCTTGATGTTGGTGGCGCAGACGGCACCATAGAACCTTGTGCCAGCTTTTGCGTGACAAAGTGCATGGCTTCATCGGCTGGGCTGATTTCAAGAAGCGACGCCATTGCTGCTTCCGACAGCTTGATCCGCGCTTGGCTGACATCTACTGTATTGGTCTCGAAGCGTATCAGTGCGTCCTTGAAGAACGTCACCCGCGCCTCGTCGGCCTGCTGCAGTTTCTCGAACGCAAAAGGAGCTTCTGATTGCCACGTTGATTGAGCCTTTGCTAGATCTCTGCGAGCATCGTCCACCTTGCCTGACTTGTTTTTCGATTTGCTCGTTTCCGCTTTTTGCGCTTGACCTTCTGCTGATTCAATAGATTTCGCGATACCTGTCAAACTGCGTTCTAGGATGCCCATCTGGCTTGATTCTGAAGTACGCTCATAGTTTTGCAGCGGTGTGACAATATCGTCTCCAATCTTGGCGGCATAGCGAGAATGCTGCGTGGCCGTTGCATTGAGGTTCTCCAAGAATCGCCGCCATGGCTTCTCCATGATGCTATTAAATGTCAGCGCTTTATTCGGCGGTCGATGGTCGTCCTCTTACCCCAGATTAGTATGGTCGACAGTCGGTGGTTTCGCCGCAATCTTGGCTAGCGCGCGATAATACACCTGCTCGATATTCTGCAGCTCCTTGAAGAAATCAAGCATGTCCTCATTGATGGCCTTGTTGTTTGACAAACGCTCTCTGAGCAACGCGGCCGCCTGCACCGGTGTCAATGTGGTCTGCCATTATCAGCCAAATGTCTTGCAGCTGTTCATCTTTGCCTACCAAGAAGGTTGTGCCGTATGCGGAGTCCATCTTGCCGTTTAGTAGCTGTATACAACCCGATACCAGGCCCTTCTCCGCCGCCTGTTCTGTATACTGATCGTGATACAGCTGTGTGTGTTCTCGTCTGTTGTCGGCTCAAAACGTCACCAAGAAGCCTGCAGCTGCAGCCTGCTACTCTGTGAAGAACAATAGAATAGGAGAGGGACCTAGCTGGCTATAGTCTGTGTATCTGCTCTTGCTACGATCTACCGAGATTGAGAAGCTGCTCTGGCATGGTCTGAGATGGGCAAGCTGCTCGTTGTGGCAGACAGTCCATGGTCAAGTATCCTGCGTGATCAACGAGGACGGCTCTGCTACAAAGTATGTGGCCATGAGGTGCCTCCTCACGACGCAACAAGGGAATTAGCTATCCTTGTTGCCCTCAGGAATGCGCATCCCAATATCATCCATCTGCTGGGCAGTGACAAGTATGACGATGGTGCTCTACGTCTCATCATGCCGTATTATGAGCATACACTGCTCTCCTTCCTGAAAAGCAATCCTCAGTCTCTGCAAGAGAAGGCAGAGCTCCTTGCTGGGCTTGCAGATGGACTTGCTTTTATACATCATCTCAAAATCATGCATAGGGACATCAACCCAAGCAATGTCCTCATCAAGAAGGGAAACAAGCCACAAGCTATCATTTGCGACTTTGGCGTGTCCTGGTGTGTAGCACATGCCGGCAAGGAGAAGCGAAACGAGCTGATTTGTCAAGTTGGTACGGGGTAAGGTATCGTATTCCATATCGACAGGAGCTGATTCAAAAAGACCTTTCCGAGCAATAGAGCTGCTTTTCGGTATCGAAGATTACGACGAATCGATCGATTTGTGGGCATTGGGCGTAACCATGGCACAAGCACTGCATCCTCAGTACGAGACACTTTTCATCTCTAACGAAGACGCTAGCGATCTTCAGCTCGTGGCATCGATCTTTAAGACGCTAGGCACACCGTCTGTTGAGAGCTGGGAAGATGCAACACGATCCGCGAGCTTTATGCGAATGCAATTTGTGTGCTTTCAGCCGAAGCCATGGTCAGAACTCTTGCCTCATTTGCCAGATCTCATTCGCAGCATCATTGCCGAATTGGTGCAATACAATACGAAAGACAGATTGTCAGCACGCACGGCTGCAACATCGCTGCGTTCAGCCGCTCAACTGTCCCTTTCCATATCATCATCATCGTCAAAGAAATCCTCAGCTTCAGATTAGCATGATTGACAAGTAATGCATGGTACTCACGTATTTCATCCCCGCCGGCGGTTGGCTCATAATGAGCCTTGCTGAAAGGTTGTGGCCGATTCTTTTCCTGGAATGCCTTGACCTGATCCATGTCCCACCAAGAGATACCTTCCTGATCTTTAGCACCAAACGGTTGCGCCATCGTTCGCAAGAATTTTTTAGCATTCACCACTGCCATGTCTGTGCTGAGGTTGCTATTGGCTTCAGTCACATACTGCTGAATCCATTTCGGTAGCTTGGCACGCTTATCTGTTCGGCCAAAGCGCTTGTCAGCTAAGACCATGATACCGTAATCATCCTTGCCACGCAATACTCGACCCAGACACTGTGCAGCATGTCGCATGGCGTCAAATGTGAGGAAGTCATTCTCTCTGATCTGGTAGTTGTCGCGCAAAAATTCGAGGCGAGCTTTCAGAATACGCGACTCGGTATATTGGTAAGGAATACCAAACATGAGCACTGTCCGGCCGTAGTGATGGTCAAAATCGATACCTTCAGAAACCTTTCCACGCGCGACACATAGGAAAATAGCACCGCGTCCGTTTTCACACGCAGTGCGATAAGTCTCAAGTGCCAGGCTCGTTTCTTGCGCATCCGGCGTCTCGACCAGAATGAGCTTGTATTTCCATACTTCATCCAAGATTCCCATGCTCTGCCACATAGCAATGATTGACTCCATATACAAATAACTCGGGAAGAATGCCACAACACCATCCGGGGTGATGCGCGAGAATTCAATAAGAATATTACCATAGTTTCGCACCACACTCGGGTCATTGCGCACCTCAAATTTGGAACTGATTGCCACTTGATCGCCACCACGCGTGATGACCATGGGCAAGAAACAATTGCGAGCCAAGGTCATCGAATACGATTCTTGAACCACTGTGTTAAAGGCGAGCATTTTCGGGTACATGTCGAGCGGCGAAAGAGTACCAGACGTGATGACCACAGAGCTGAAGCGCTCAAAGACCGGTTTAATGGCAATCGATGCATCGAGACATGTGAAGTGAAAGACTGGATTGGGCACGGTGGCTGCCTCTGATTCAAAAGGCTCCAGGATCAGAAGGAAGCCCTTTTCATATGTCGCCACTAGCGTTGCAAAACTGGCAACCTCCTGTAATGATTGAACCTCTTCAATATTGGTCAACTCGAGGGTACGAATCAGGGACGTGAGACGCTCAGCACAAAACTTGAGCGGCTTGCGCTCGATAAAGGTCAAGTCCTTCAAGTGCTGCAAGAAAGAAGCGGGTGTCTCGGCAATAACATGAAGCACCTTCATTCGCGTTTTGAGATATTCGATGAAGCGCTTCAAAAATGCAACAAAATGCTCAGCACGTCGGATATTGCCCGGAACAGCTTCCTTCAGCAAATCATCTGGCAATGCTGGATTTGCCATAAAGGCATCCTCTTCGCGGGCTGTGTCCGCTTCCCGAAGGCCTTCCACAAGACGTTGGTATTCATTTTGTAGCTTATCTGCATCAGTCTCTTTCATTCTATCGTCAGTGGGGTTACCAGTAAAGCAAGAAGCCATACTCTGTGATCTTTTGATCCAAGCTATTGACACTGCGCGTTGCTTTGCGGAGCGAGTCATCAGTAAGATCAATACTCAGGGACTCGATGCAAACATTGTCGATATTGTGTGCTTCGTCAAAGACCACTATGCAGTCTTTCGAAAGCTCTTTCGACACTCGATCCGCAATCTTTGGATCAAGCAGGTAGTGGTAGGAGTAGATGATGATATTGCATAGTGGCATCATCCGTCGCGCTGTGAAATACGGGCACTGCTTGTTCGTTTCCCCGTATCGAAGAATATCGTCAAAAGTCCAGACGCCATTCGGTATGAGATTGTGCGCTTCTAGCAAATCAAGATTCTCATGATAGATGCACAAATCGACATCCTCACCTGCACGCTTCTTTTCCTTGACAAAACCAGCCGTGAGGGAACGACATCGTGCATCAACGACATTGCCCTTCTTTTCGCGCTTGACGGACGGATGTAGGCAGAGATTCTTTCGACTTGTCAGGCCCAAGCCGCGGAATTCTTCCTCGTAACCAAGCTCTACTGAGCGGAACTTCATAAGAGCTTTGAGTTCAAGCAAGGCCTTTTCAATCTCCGACATGGTTCGAGAACAGTAAATGAGCTTGCGATGTTCTGGGTAGAATTGCTGATACGCCACAATGAGCGATAGAAGAGACACAGTCTTGCCTGTGCCCGATGGCATTTCCAAAACACAGTGGCCACCTGCATCGAGCGTACGCTTCAGATCTGTCATATACTGCAGCTGCTCTGGATAGATGCGAGGATATGGCCATAGAATAGGAAGCCCATCGATCTCGAACTTCATGATGAAGAGCAACAATCAAGCTGTGGATGCTCAATACAGGTTTGATCGAAAGGTCAATCTTTAGAAGAGAGGTTGATAGCGCCCTCTAGGCCCACAACGAATCAGCCAGCATCAAAGACGCTCAATTTGACAGATAGATAGCTTGTTGAGTGCTCGTCGTGCGATCTGCGACATTTTGTGCTTTTTGCGACGTCACATGCATGCGACACGGTAACTATAGTCTGTGAAGATTGAACAAGTTGGTGCACTAGAAGTCTCACTGGGATAGAAGAGGCGAAAGGGATGGTCGGTAGTGGCAATAGCACACCTCAACGATCCTTTGGGGGCTTCCAATTCGGCGCATCATTCGGTAGCTCGCCTGTCGCGAGCTCCGACCTGTCACCGCGAGCAGGTGTCATCTTCAAGGGTCTCAGCAAGCGGGACTCGACAACAAAAGCCAAGGCCGCAGAAGAGCTCATTACATATCTGGCGAGCTCAGATTGTCAGGAAGAGGATGGTGTCGGGCTGATCTCAAGCTGGGTTGCCGTGTATGAATCACTGGCGCTTGATGTGGACAGGCGTGTTCGTTCGGCAGCGCATACTATCACCGGAAGCATGGTCAGAAAGTATGGCAAGAAGACCGCGCCATATATGAAGCAAGATCTTGCAGGGCTGTGGCTAATTGGTATGAATGACAGCGACCGGCTAGTGAGCAAGGCAGCACAAGCAAGTTTCGACGCGGCTTTTCCAGGCACGGACAAAGCGAGACAATTCAGGGCTACATTTGCGTCAAGCATCTGGAGCAAGGCGCAGGATCTCGCGTTCGAAGAGACGGCAGATTCGTTGAGCGACGCTCGCTTTACCAAGCCAGCAGAGGCCGAGGTCAAATTTGAGAATGCTGCATCTGCATCGCTCACTGTCATGGCGTACCTGGTGAGGAATAACTTGATTGATGATGCAGCAATACGATCGCTTTTAAACAAATCGGCACTATGGTCTCTAGCCATCAACTCGCCTGGCCTGCAACGAGCGGCCACTGACCTCTTGATTGCCTCGTTTGGGCATATAGACACAATATCAGAAGCAGAACTTCAACCTTGTTCTCACAATCTACCAAAATTACTGCAAAAGGCAGAGTTGCGTAACAGCTGCCAGATGGTGTCGCTCTTACAGGCCTTCAGAAGCGGTAATGCAAATATCGCTCTTGTCTCAAGCTAACGAACAGCATCAGAAACAGGATCGCTGCTAGCAGACGTGATTAAGAAAGGGATAGGCCAGCGCACAATACAATTTATTGAGCGTATAACGGGCCCTGGGCTGGACGATAGCTATTGGTCACAACTAGGTCGATTTCTATCATCCGAGCTTCACTCGATTGCAAACGTACCTGAAGCGAGGAGTGCCTTGCGAGCAGCGATTTTGAAGGCAACTACACGCGCATCACGCCTTCAAGCAGAGGATGCAGCGCTTCTTGCAGCGACGGTCATGAATGCTTTGCCCGAAAAAGGCGATGCAGACCGGATAGGATCCACGATTGGGTCATTAATACATCAAGGGCAGTTGAAGCGATCTGAAAGCTGGTTCAGCATACTCGAATGCGGAAGCTCGGAGAACGATGTCAACGGAGAACAATGTGTAATCCAGGTCACAAGAGGATTACTAGAATGGCAAGACCCGATGAACGATGGAATGAAAAGGTCAATTGACGCATGGCTCACCCAATTGAGAAAATCTGTACGCGACGAAGCGTGGCTCAGTGTCGATTTACTCATACAGCAGCTGTCGTCAGCCGCGGATGCCGCTGCAGATCGACTCACTTCGAAGCCAGATCCCAGCCTGATTATCCTGACCAAGGCTATCGGTGCACTTCCAGAGCTAGGCAGAGGTTCTATAGCACAGAAGCTGGAAGGAGCTCTCAGTCAGCAAGGCGTCGACGCTATTGGCCAAGACTTAGCAGCTCTACGCAGTCTTCATGCAGACGACGCTTCCATTGCCGGAAGCTACGGCCGAATCTTGTCGAACATGGATGACAGCGATCAAAGATTAGCTTGGCTCACGAAAGTAGCGGATCAGGAGCCCGTCATCGTCATCCCTCTACTTACGTCTCAAATACAGAATGCAGCTGTGCCAAGCACGAATGAGGGCTTCAAAATCTACTCAGCCGCCGTGCTCAAATTTGCCAAGCAGGAAAGCGCTTTTCCAGCACAATTGTCTCAGGCTGTGGCAAATACGCTAGTCACCGGAAGCCAGGATGAAGGGCGTATAGATGCAGTCTGTGCACTTCTGCTGGAGCTAGATAATTTTGGCTGTTCCGAGCCGATACGACTGGCAATGTCTTCAGAACCAAGTCTGCTCGATGCGCTCCTAACACAAAGAGCTTCGCAATCGAAGGATCTTCTGAGTCGAGCCGGACAGGTCGTCAGCAAGTCGCAACTCGCAAGGTCTATTCGTAAGAAGATTCTGCGCATACATGATGCCCCAGCCATTCAGTCCATTGTTCAGACGATACACTGGCTGGACTTAAGCTGGTCAGATCTGGGTGTGGATGAAGAACTTGACAGGTCCATGGAAGACACTATGCCTCCTAAATTCCCCGAGGAGATGCTCATTCTGACGACGATGAGCCCATTAAGACAATTTGTCGAACAGTCGGCGACGAGAGGGACGTACGATCCACAGGGCTACTCGCAAGCTGCACGGCTCGGAATTGTGCTGTCAAGTTTTGGCAGTGACTTCCAGGATTCTCAGAAAGTCTCTCTTGCGTTGCTACAAGAACTTGCCAAAGACTGCGACTTGCATCCAGAGGCGAATCAGTTGAGTCAAGGCGCACCTGATCTATCAGCTCTGCAGAACTTGTCAATATTGAGTCACAATGACAGCCGAGCAATAATAGAGCGAATGATCGAGCAAGCACAGGGTCGCACAGCTCGACACTTCTATGCCGCGAGCCTTCTCTTTACAGAATTGACGCGTCGAGCGGCACTAGACATTTGCCAGGAGGAAGTGGAAGAGTGTTTCGAGCGCTGTTCCAAAGGTAACGACAATTTCTTTGCCATATATGCTTGCTCATCGGCACTGAATCATGTGCTTTTCAAATCTCAAAAGGCAACTTTCACAAGAAATAAGCTTGCGAGTGAATTGACTAGTTTTCCAGATGGACTAGAAGCGCTGCAAAAGATATGGCAATTCAATGCTCTCTTGCCAGATGAATCTGATGGCCCGCTCCTGCCCCGGCAGCGAGCAGTTTTTCTCGTACAGGCTTTGCTTAAGGCGAAGAATGAAGATCTACACGGCTTTCATGCTCGACTGACTCTGCTCAGGCGGTTATTTGAAGAACTCAAGACCGAGTACGGCTCCTTCTGGGTTGCGGCTGTTGAGCTGCTTTCACGATCATTGCAGAAAGCACTGGACACATCAAGCATCCCTTTACAATTTGCAGCGAGCAGGATGTATGACTGGCTCTGCAGCAATTGCGAAGCAAACGATGATCTCAGCGAAGCCTATCAGAACGGCAGACGCACTCTTGAAGGACAAATTGCTACACTCTTCATTGCGGTCTCGAAATCGCCTCAAACGGGCATGGCAAGCACGTTGCTTACACTTTTGGTTGCTCGGCTCGCTCGGAGTCTACCACCGCCTGCCTTGCAAGAAGCGCACGTTGCCGAACAAATACCAAGCACGCTACTCTCACCTTTCGAGCACGTTCAGTTTGCTGCAATCAGTATGCTTGATACTGTGGTCATAAAACAGCGCGAAGACATGATTCTCACGAGCTCACTCACCAAGGAGTACGAGGAAGTGGACGTCGCTGTGCCAGCAGAACTGCTATCTATTGTCTTGGACACGCCTGTCACTGACGAGGACGAGCTTGATTCGCTGCCAGAGGTTCTGCCAACAGATCTTTTTGGCTATTTATTGGCTTGGAAGGCCATTTTTGGGTTTTTCGAGAGCATTCCGCTACGCATGAAGATCAAGCTTGTTGAGGACTTGGCGCATCATGATGTGCTCGAGCCGTTACTGGCACTCATCTTTGCGGTGCTCAAAGTGGACAGCCCAAAGCCGAAGGATATCTCAAAGATTGACAAGCTGTCCTTGGATCACAACTTTGAAAGTAGCAGTGGCGAATTGCAAGCGTTCGTTGCGCATCTCTACAGTCTGTGTTTGATGTATGCGCCAAATCTCGTTCGATCTTGGTGGATCGCCTGTACAGACAGGGTGTTGACGGCAAAAGTTGAAGCATTTACAGAAAAGTATTACTCGCACCTCCTAATTCAATCAGAGCTAGCCTCTGTGCAGAACGACAAGATTCAGAAAGCCATTCAGGACGACAATCTTGAAGTGCGCATTAGTAATCTTGGCAAGGATGTCATTGTGGGATACACGGTCGATGAACAAAAAATGGAGATGGCGATCCGGTTACCCGCAAACTATCCCTTGCGCAAGGTAACTGTAGAAGGCCTGCAGAAGATTGGTGTCAAGGATGCGCAATGGCGTGGTTGGTTGCTCGCATCACAGGCAGTCTTGACGGCGCACAATGGCACGATTCTCGATGCTATCGTGCAATTCCAAAAGAACGTCTCTCTTCACTTTGAGGGTATCGAGGGATGCTCTATCTGCTTCAGTGTCCTTGCCGTGGAAGACCGGTCTCTTCCGACGAAGCGCTGTGCAACTTGCAAGCACCTGTTTCATGGGACGTGTCTGTACAAGTGGTTCAAGTCAAGCGCACAAGCTACTTGTGCTCTATGTCGCAGCTCTTTCTACAGCACGGACTGAGATGCTCATAGTTGTACGGCTCTCTGCATGTGGCAAGCCACAGGCTCACATATGTGTTCTGCTCAGTGTCAGTGACCAGTGCTGTGAAGCTATCTCCCTCAGTCAGCGTACTATCACATGATTCACATCTGTCGTGCCCGGCAATCGCTCATCTCATCTCGTTTTGATATGCCGCTGCACTGGGAATCAGTTGATACTTGATAGTGAGTCAAACCATTTTAAGACAAATGCCTGAAGATGCTCCAAATTGCTCGCTGCCATTTCAGGGTCTTGACGTCGCCGTCCTGCAGGCTTACGTCGCCTGGAATGGATCGACTAAAGGCAGAAGCAAATGAGTTCCAACGGCTTTCATCAAATCTGTGAGCGAAAAACTTTTAAGTCGAGCAAATTGGGGTCCTATCATTGGCTACCTTAGGCACGCCCACCTAATTGGGCCAAATGCAATTTGGCTCGGGTCGCTCGCTTGCCAGACTCGGAGATTGGCACCTTGGAAGACAGCTAGTTTCAAATTACAGGCACTCTCTACTGGCACATCTGACAGGCCTTACAGTGAACAGCAGCGCATGTGCCGTTATCGGCTGGTCCGACGAAGACGGTAAGCATAGTATAGGTGCAATTGCTTGTGAGTGCACTGTTCAATGAGCATGATGGTGATGCGACGGTGCATGCATGCGTGTGCCCAGCTTCTTTGCAGAGAAGGAATTGCTTTGTTGATGCTGCATGGTTACACAAGAGATCTCCGATGGCATTCTCGAGATGGATTCTTGTTGTTTCTGGGCATCTGAAATATTCTCTCGCTGTGGAATGCATTTCGCTCGGAAGTGGTGGCGCATTCCACTCCGCAGCCAAAAGGGAATAACAATCAACAAAGTACTGCGCAGGCCTTGAACAGATGGCCATGCTGCAAGATTGCTGCTGCTGCTGCTGCTGGCTGCTGCTGCTGCTTAGCTCGGCCCGCTCAAATGAACAGCAACAAGCAAGAAGGCCTCTCTTCCCTGCATCGTCCTGTCATCTCTTAATCACCATACCACGACACCAATTCGACACCAACTTCTCGTGACCGGCTCATCACCAGCAGAGGTGCTCGCAGACTCGACTCGGCACATCCTCGACCTGTTCTGACAACAACCTTCGCGACACATTCATCGACATGTTCGCAATCACGTCCCCGCTGCAGGCCTATGCAGCAGCCATTCTCTTTTCCTCAACACTCTTAATTCACGCCGAAGCAAAGCAAGGCCATATCCTCAGGCACTCACATCACCATGAGAAGCGACAGCAAGTTCAGCTCCAAGCAGATGTCGAGCAAGACCCGCTCGCCTCGATTTACAATGAGACTCTCGGCGAAGCATTCAACAAGCGCGACGGTACCTGCGCCTTTCCCTACGCCGACGGCATGGTTGCTGTGACGCCTCAATTTCAGAATGCCGGATGGGCCATGAGCCCAGACCAGCCGTGTACATACGGCAAATACTGCCCATATGCTTGCAAGCCAGGCTTCGTCATGGCACAGTGGGATCCATCAGCTACGACTTACTCATACCCGAGCTCAATGAACGGTGGTCTCTTTTGCAACCCAGGCGGACAACTGACCAAGCCTTTCCCTGACCAGGCTTATTGCATTCCAGGCACTGGCTCCATCTCTGCCAAGAACAACATGGGCAGCATTGTGTCTTTCTGCCAGACAGTCTTGCCTGGCAATGAAGCCATGCTCATCCCTACAGTCGTCAACTCCGGCACTTCTGTCGTTGTGGCCGTGCCGGATCCATCTTACTATGCGTCTTCTGCGGCTCACTATTACATCAATCCGGCCGGTGTTGGCGTTGAGGGCTGCATTTGGGGAGACGTATCAAAAGATGTCGGCAACTGGGCTCCATACGTGGCCGGTGCCAACACGGTTGCCAGTGGCGAGACATTCGTCAAGGTCGGTCGCAACCCGATCGCTCTTGAGACTGCTCAGTGGACCAATGCACAGCCCAACATTGCCGTTGCCATCGAGTGCCCCAATGGAGGCTGCAATGGTCTGCCATGCCGCTGCGACATCACCGACGGCCAAAACGTCTGCACTGGTGGTACAAGCGGTGCCGGAGGTGCCCAATTCTGCGTCGTCACTGTGGCCAAGGGCTTTACCGCCAACATTGTCGTGTATGATCCGAGCAAAGGAATCAATGCCGGTCCAGCCAAGGGTAATGCCATCAAAGCACTTGTTGCCGACCCAGCAACTCAGTCTACTGCCGCTCCTAGCTTGCCTCCTGCGCCGACCACCACATCGACCCCGCCACCACCGCCTCCAACGACGTCGAGCACGATCGCTAGCACTTCATCTGCTGCACCTACTTCATCGTCTGTTCGCGCGACAGCCAGCATCGATGCCCTCTTTGTCAAACCAAGCTCTGTTGCTGCCTCGAGCTTTGCTTCAGTGCGTGCCAATACTACAATCGCAAGGCCAACATTCCCTACGGCATTCTTCAACATCAGCGGCGTGACTGCGCAACCTGTGATTGCCGTGCCCGCGCAAATCACTACATTCCTGCGTGGCGGTGCTGGTATGGACAACCTTCAAGCTTCCGCTTCTTCTTCTGCCTCTACTCGACCAAGCGCTTCTTCTACTGCGCGCTCGGCCGGCTTCTCGATTCAATCAAGTGCCTTATTGGCTTCGGTGGGTTTTGTGCTTGTTGCACTACTTCGTCTCTAAAGGAGATGTCCTGCAACCTGTACCACCTCTATGTAATACTAGTGCATTTTCCGCGCATGGAGTTATTTTAATTCGTCAACTACTGAGAATAGCTTGTACATACGGATCGCTATACCTCGTAGCTCAATTCATCTGAACGACAGCTCCAGTGTTAACCATTCGACTGGCATAGGATGTGATAAGTGTGCGGCTAGTTTGCCTTGATGGCTTCCAACAGGAGAGTAGCAGTCTTCTCAGCTGAAGCAGGGTTCTGGCCCGTGATGAGCTGTCCATCACGCACGGCATATTCTCCCCATGCCGAAGTGTTTTCAAACTTGGCACCGAGTTCCTTGAGCTTTGTCTCCACCAAGAATGGTATCTCATCCACTTTGTCCACCTGACGCTCTTCTTCGTCTGTGAAGCAAGTGATCTTTTTGCCCTTGACGAAAGCGCTGCCATCGGGATTCTTGACATTGACAAAGACGACAGGTCCGTGGCAGACGGCGGCAACAGGCTTGCCAGCAGCAATGAATTTCTCGGTCAATTCGATAGAGTTGACATCCTTGTACACGTCAAAACAAGGCCCATGCCCGCCGACTGTGAAAATTCCGGCATAGTGCGTGTGCTGAATCTCAAATAATGGCAGTGTGTTTTCCGTTGCTTTCTTGATTTCATCGTTTTCAAGGTAGTACTCCTTGCAAGCTGCATCGTCCTTGAAGGGATCAACCGACGTTGGATCGAGAGGAGCCTTGCCACCCTTAGGACTAGCGATATCAATGGCGTAGCCTGCCTTCTTGAAGACAGCGTAAGGGTGTGCGAATTCAGGCAGATACCAGCCGGTCGGCTTGCCAGAGTTGAGTTTGTCGTGCGAGGTGAGCACAAAAAGTACTTTCTTGCCAGTGACTTCAGCGAGCTTGTTCTTAACGGCTTCCATGGTTGTCGATGTGTTTGCTCATCGTCGAGCGTTGTTCTCTCCATAGACTCGAGGGCATCCAATGACGCAAAGGAGCAGTCACATTTCTCATTTGCTCCAATCTGGTACACGTCGATCGGCATTAAAGGCAGTCATGAGCAGTGCTTGTCCTTCATAACGCAAAGATGTTGCGAGACTGGCGCCAGCCCATTGCAAGTCTGCGCCATAAACGTTGTCGGCGACTTGCATGCCTGTTTCTTTTGCTAGTCGCAGATCGAGTCCTTGTATCTGACTAGCGCTGCCCGTCAGGATGATTGTCTTGAGTTGACCGCGCACGTCGATTGGACATGCACGGAAGGCTTGTTGTATGAGTGATGGCATAGCAATTTCGTCAAAGTCAGCGTATTTGCTGCGTCCTTCAAAGAGAATCTCAACACATGCGATTCTGATCCATTGCGGAACATGGCAGATTGCTCTGCTGGAAGGCACTTGCCATTGTAGAAGTGTGTCTGGAGCATGAGATTTGTATAGCTCTTCTAGCTGGGCATCGGCAATGACATCTGGCAGTATCTGAGTCAGGGGCGAGCGTGGCAAGCAGACTGCCGCACGCGCAAGAAAGTCTGCTACGTCCGCGTCTGTGAGATCTGTCAGACCTGCATAAGTCTGCAGAAGATATCGTGTACGACGAGCGATACTGTCGCCAGCGAGTATTGTCGTGCGCACGTACTTGTTGAGCGGTCGGTAATCAAAGACTGGCACCACTGTCGATTCCTTCTGTTCGAGGGAAACGACAATAGCCGTTTCCATGGCGAGTACAAGACTTGCACAGACACTGCCAGTCAGGAAATTGACCTCGCGTGCTTGATGATAAGTGAAGAGGACGCGTGCTATGACTTGCTTGAGCCTGATGCATAGAAAATGCTGCTCGACAAGCATGACACGTTTTCCTTTAAGCTCGACATAGAGGAATCGATTCACTGCCTGCCTGAGTGTGCGTTCGAGCACGTCTTCACACAGCCCAAGTTGTGTCGTGTCTAGCCGCGGCAAAGGAATCCGACAGCGAGGTGCTGCTTCGCCGGACAGACCCGCTAGGAGAGCATCATCTGCTAGCTCTAGGATGACACTTGATTCTGGCTCTAGCAAGTAGCTGCTTCGCTTTGGTAAGCTTGTTGTTCTGCGAGACATGAGCTAAGCCAGCATAGCAGGTAGCTATAGCAGTAGCTATAGCAGTAGCTATAGCAGGTAGCAACAGCAGTAATAGCAGTAGCAGTAGCAGTAGCAATAGCAGTAGCCGACAGCTGTTTATTGCAACGACACAACACTAATATGCCGCGCATCAAGACAAATCGAGCAAAGCGTCCTCCGGCTGGCTTTGAGGATGTCGAGCCGATGCTTGAAGACTTTGCACAAAAGATGAAGGATGGTACGACCGATGACTTTGCAGCATAAGCTAATGAACAGTTGAAAATGAGCCGCATGAAAACAAGACAAAGACTGGCGCGCTGGCTCCTATCTTCCAGATTCATCATCAACGCTCGCGGTACATCTATGACTTGTACTACAATCGAGAGACAATCTCAAAAGAATTGTATGACTACCTGCTCAAACAAAATTACGGCGATGCGAATTTGATTGCGAAATGGAAGAAGCAGGGATACGAGAAGCTGTGCTGCTTGCGGTGTATACAAACAAAGGAGACTAACTTCAACACGACGTGTATATGTCGTGTGCCGAAAGCAAAGTTGCCAGCGGATCAGGTGGTGGAATGTGCCCATTGCGGATGTCGAGGATGTGCGAGCGGCGACTAGACATGCTACTACTATCTGCATTCTGCACGAGCCAGAGCTGAAGATTCTGGGAATTGCATGAATCGCATTGGATCATTGAATTGCATGAATTGCAATGAGACGAATGCAATCGAATGCAGATATTGGCTGCTTTGTGATTTTGGCTTGTCAAGGGCTGCTTGCGATGCCTTGGAAAGCACTGCAATGTCAATTGCGATACCAAAGAGATACTGCAATTTCCAAGAGGATCGCGTATGCACGGAGAGTATACACAATTGCTCACATGTCTGATACCATTTCGAGCTCTCCTCTTGGCAATCACATCAATGCTGGCTGTCAGGAAGAGAGTACAACGGCAGTCTACATACCTTCTCTACATGCCTTCTCTACTCTTCTCTGTCTCTCTTGATCCATCTGAAATTGAATCACATGTCTGTCTCTGATTGGTGCATGCGATGACATGTGATTGCGATGATGAAATTGAAGAGAAGAAATAGAAGGAAAGAGCGATGGTGAAGAGAGAGATGGAAGGAGTAGGATAGAAGAGTAGAGAGTAGAGAGAGAGTAGAGAGAGAGTAGAGTGAGAGTAGAGTGATGTCCTGATTGTTGATTGATATATCATGTGTGAATGCCTGTCAAAGTATAAGAAGACCCACATGCGACCAGGCTACTCCTTCTCCTCAACCAACACATCCAAACACCATTCGCTATAGTACTCCCTGAAGGTATCTGCAAGATGGCACAGGTCCAGCAGCAGCCGCACTCCGACAAAGACGATCTCACCAAATTCCACTTCTACAAGCACGTCAGAACACTCCCTATCGTGCAAGACACACTCGGTCAAGCGGGCCGCATCCCACTCGCCAACACAGCAGGCAATGTCTTCCAGAACGTCTCAAAGGCAGCATTGTCCTTTGCAGGGCCCATCGAGCCATACCTCGAACGCGCAGACCAATTCGCAGATGACTCCCTCAAAAGTCTCGAAGAAAAGTACCCGCTTGTCAAGGCACCCACGCAAGAGATCAAGGACAAGACAAGTGGCGCAGCCAAGACAACCGTCGATACCTATGTCGGTGCAGTGACGGACAAGTTCTCAGGTGTCTCACACAAGGCAAAGACCAATGGCCAAAAGGCCAAGAAGAACGCAGAGGAAGGAGCACAGGAAACAAAAGATGCCGCATTGCCTGCCATCACTGCGCGAGTCGATGCAGTGTGCAAGCCAGTACTTGATGTCGTTGAAGACTTGCTCGATACGTACCTGCCAAAGCAAAAGAAGCAAGCAAAGGAAGATGCAAAAGATGCCAAAGATGCAGCTGAAGGCAAGGCAGAAGATATTCAAGGCGAAGCTGAGGATGTCGCAGGACAAGCTAAAGAGGCTGCAGAGGATGTTGGCGAACAGGCAAAGTCCACCGCATATCGCGTATTCGACCTGAGCACCAGCATGCTCGACCGATCTGTCAACGTGGCAAAGCAGACTGTTCATGCAGCTGGCAACACTGTCTACAGTGCCGCCGATTACGCCAAGTGGGGCGTCACGCATCCTACTCAAGTCCCCTCGGCCGTAGCCAACACGGCAAGCGCCAATGCCCATGCATTGAAAGAGCGTATTGATGGCACCGTCGATGTCACACGATCGCGCGTACACCAAGTCACGGACCTCGTCTCGCAAGCAAAGTCGGAGACCGTCCGCGTATTTGACTCGGAGCACAAGAACGCGCCAAAAGATCAGCCGCGTGGACTCGTCCTTGCCGCTATCAGCACGGCTTTTATCCTGACGCGCGAGGTCTTGGACCACGTCACGCAGACCATCAAAGAGAACGCTGATGCTGCTCGTGAACGCAGCGAGACACTCGACAAGGCCGTCAAGAAGGGCGAAGAAGTTGCTGGCCAGGCTGGTGAAAAAGCCGGTGAAGCAAAAGAATATGCTTCTGAAAAGTCAAGCCAAGCAAAAGAGTATGCTGGCGATAAGGCAAGTCAGGCACAAGGCAAGACAAAGGAGCTTGGTGAGCATGCGCATGAACATGTCGGCAAGCCTGCCAAGCACAAGGGACAGCAGGCCAAGGACCACACTAAGGAGCAAGTCAACCAGACTGCTGAACACGTCAAGCAAGCCGCCGATAAGGCAAAGCAGTAGATTTTACGAGCAAGAGCAAAGCAAGCAACTTCTAGTCCATACAATATAGATTTACACCTGATTTACGCATTCTATTTTCAACTTGCAATCTATTGTCTAACGTTTTTGGTCGAGTGCTGCTAGAATATCTTTGAGACCACGACCGCCCATATGTCCGGCATTCAGTAACTTGCCATGTGCATGATTATGGTAGTAATGCACTTGTACGCCGTCTGCTTGCTCGAGGTATCCCTTGATCGCGCGTGCATTGATGATTTCATCCCGTCCACCAATGTACACCACCAAGTCACGCATCGAGTCGCCCGTTCCACCATCACCAGCTCCACCAAGACGCAAGTCTTCAGGCAATAAGAGATTATCGTACCAGAAAAAAGCACGATGCAGTGTATAGCTGATTCCAAGCTCCTTCCCAACGAAATAAGACATGATGAGTTGCATCGCATTCCGAGGCCGTCGATAGAGAAAATTATAACACACGTCAGATTCCCAAAGTCGGAAACAAATTGGATCCACCATAACGTGTGCAGCTGCTTGTCCCGCAAGACGCGGACTTTGCTTCAGAAGCCATGAATGCGGGATCGAGCCGAATGAATGTGAGAAGACCGTCCACCCGCCTCGTTCTTCCACATGATGCAAGGTTGCCATTTCTTCAAAGAGACGTACAGTGGCGGTACTGGAAGGAGGACGTAGCCAGTGTCGGTGAATGGGTAGCATGCTGATTTGTCCTTGAGCAAGAAGGAATACCTCGCGTCCTGGGAATCTCTTTTCGAGTGCATGAATGAATCTGAGGTATTGCGCAACGCCCATTCCCAGGCCATGCAGGAATAAAAGAGGTGTTTGGTTGCAGCTGGGACTGGCGGGGCGATGAAAGTACTCGAATCGGTAGTCTTGTACTTCACGCTTGATGAGCGTGTATCCGAGTCGCTTCAATGCCCATCGCGCATGCATACTGAGGACGCCGACAACCAGGTAGAAAAGCAGTGGTCGTGGCACAAAAGGGACGGCATCAAGGGTGAGTCGGATACTTTTGACGTGTTTATCGTAGCCTGGTCGGAATGATTGTTGAGCGCGTTCTTCCAGATGCACAAGCAGTGATTTAACCACCGCTGTTTCTTCGTCAACAAGATG
This sequence comes from Protomyces gravidus, assembly GCA_003717255.1. Taxonomy (NCBI): domain Eukaryota; kingdom Fungi; phylum Ascomycota; class Taphrinomycetes; order Taphrinales; family Protomycetaceae; genus Protomyces; species Protomyces gravidus. The sequence goes on along the minus strand of QXDP01000228.1, from coordinate 55,464 downwards.
TCCTATATGTTTGTTGAAGGCCGACCATGCAAGCCAATCTGCCACATTGTCGCGCGGGATCCGCTCATACGGCCGTTTGAAGAACCAACCTGTGAATTTTCGCCTGAACCGCGCAGCTTCTTCTTCGGCATCGTCTCCGTCGCCCATGTGGTCCAGCTCTTCCTCTTCTGACCTGATGGACATAACCTTCATAATTGTTTCGCATAGCTTTAAGTGCTGCTGTGGCTTAGGTGATCCAGAAACAGGACGACGCTCACGGAGCCAAACGCACCATAATATCAAAAAAGTAAGCGCTTCGGCGCCTGCATAGATACTTAAAAGCGCATGCGCCCAACCAGGTAAATGCCGATGCGACCAACGATTCGCTGCTGCTGTGAGGATATAAAAGACGTAGAGGAAAGCGAGTGGTGTGATGCTGATAAGTGGCAAGACGAGACCAAAGAGGGCGAGCCAGTAGTCTGTAGTCAGTGAAGTGTCTTCAAAGAGGAGCATGGACACACCTTTTTGCACCTTTTTAGGGTTGCCATGCCATAGACTGCGCAATGCAAACATGACTCTGTCAGTCTGGCAATAGGATAGTCATGAAGATGGTTGTAGCACATCAGATATGCAGATCGGAATGAGTGTTTCAGGATTTCTGGCAGCTGTCAGAGCGGAAATGATTGGAAGTATTAGGCGAGGGCAAGGAAGAGGAGTTCCGATCGCGAGCTGACAGGATGACAGTATCATCTCCAAATACCAGATGAACAGTGTTGACTGAGTGTCAAAGGACAGCCTATGAGCAACAGTCTTTGCTGTGGTCCGACTCCCAAAGCACTGGATCGAAAACCATCAATCAAGGCAGCGCAATCTGACAAGCCAGCGGTTTTCCGGAGTCCGTACTCTATCAAAGGACTGCCCTTTCACGGTCAAGCAGAATGCCAACATCTTGCACATTACGCTCCTGGCGAAAACTCGTTTGGGCAGAGAGAGGCTGTTCTTCAGCATAGCTCTCTGTATACCATGAGAAATGCCGTTTCGTGTCACAAGCTTGGTGACGTGGATTCTGACAATAGCAGTCATGATGAAGAATAGCATTCAGCTCGGGCTGAATTGAAGAGGCTTTCACCCGTAGACTATATCGCTTGATGGCACAAATGAGCTGTACAGTGACAGTGAGTCAACACTGAAGCACTGATTCCTGCACCGGTTCAACCTCCGCGCATGATGGTGTGATGACCAAGTTGTCCCACTTCAACACAGCTCAACACTTAAATTCATGTAGTCACCTTTGTTCATCCCAATGATTCGGCGCCAGAAGCTGAATACCATTCTGCTGGTACTCCAAATCACCCCTCATTAAGTGCTTTCTATGGTCGGCTTCTGCCTGATGCTCATTGGCAGTCATGCGAGACTCCCAGACGCCTCACGACCAAAAATGCCGTCGACTGGTGCGACGTCGCTTCTAGCGAGGCCGCCAATGGCCCGCCATGTAATTAGAGTGTGCTGAACGGCTTTGCTCGACTAGGATGCTTGGCAAAGCAGGTTTACTGCAAAGACGATCTTTTCTCAGCTCTGATCATGCCGAAGCATATGCATTGAAAAAGGAATCGACGTTCATCCAGCATGCAATGCCGGCACGCTTGCCGGCATGAGTTCTGCCGCTGCACTCTGTTGTGCGCACTCGCCGCGACAGGACGGATCTTTGAAGCGACCCAGCAGGGCTCTGGTCGAGACTATTTCTCATCGACAGAGGGCAGGGTGCATTGCACATTGCCCCTCAAATCTTCGCGCAAGTTCATAACGAATCTCGAATTTCCTTCGGCGGCTATCTCGATGCTATGACTTCCGTCAAACATGCGCTGCGTTGTGCACTGATATCGTATTCGTCAGGTTCGAGGGCCCCATGGACGTAGCCGCTCCGCGCCTCATGTCGAGCATGAAGACCGACTTCACTGTGGATGACCAGACACATGCTCCTCGCGAGCCGCGTCGAAGGCTTGGCACGAAGCGAGCTTACCATCCGGATGCTGACAACCATAGCAACGGTATCAGGCCTATAAAACTAGTAGAGCTAGACTAGTAGAGCTAGTGGTGCATTCATAGAAGAGAGCTTGATCGAGTATGGTCCACTCGATATGACCCAAGCATCTAGCACTGGGCAGAGCTTTTGATCGTATCTTTGTACAGTGCCTACCACAGTTCCCCTCTTCAAACTCAGCTGATCAACTTAATTTTCCAAGCCAAAAGTTTCACTTGCGGGAAGCTTCCCACCTCTTTCGCCTCTGTGAGACAAGATCCTGTCAAAGAGCTAGAGTGAGACAGTTGCCTCAACGACAAAGACAACAGCCCTAGCTGATGTAGTCTGACTCCAATTTCGCATGATAGTGTATTCAGTCTTTCTGAAGCAAGCTATGGTATCAAGCCCTCATCCTTTGTTGGCTTTTCTGGCGGGCTCATCAAAAGGTCTTAAAATTGTCCGTACTGCACCGCCATCTTGGGCCATGTACTTTGCACAACGGCCACAATGACCGGGACGCCCGGCCCAAGTGGGAAATACTCGTATCCACACGCAAGACGCCTTGTCCATGCTAAGCGATGCTCCTCAATGCTCCTCAATGCTATGTTTGGCTTCCATCAAATGCCCCGATAGACGGCTTGAAGAGAAAGTACAAGAAGAGCTGTAGCTGCCTAGCAAAGAGAACCATTCTCAAAGACTGTCTCTAAAGATCTACCAAGCCATGCAGTTCTCCATCACTCTCATCGCGGCTCTTGCCAGCATCATCAGCGCCAATCCGCTCGAGAAGCGCGACACGGACCCAAACGGCTCGTACCCAGTCTGCACATCCCCTAGCACTGCCAAGGCCGGACCATTCTACCTGAGATGTGGCCCCACTGGTGGCTATGTTCAACAAGTTGCCGACGGTCAAGCCTTCTGCGGTACAGACAATGGTCTTGAGAACAACTGCGAGGCATCACCCAAGCCATTCTTCTTCCTCACTTGCAACGGTCTCCTCCGTGACAGCAACGGACGTATCTTTGAGGTTGCCAATGGACAGATCCAGGCAAACTACGGCGGCGGCAGCTACTTCACTTTCGGTCTCTGCCAGGCACCAAGTGCGCAAATCAACCAGTTGACAGTCAACGGCATCAACACCATCTACATCTGCAAGGCCAACCCAACTGGAACAAGCAACCGTATCTACAGTGGCACGCAGGTGCCGGCTAGCAACAACCCCAACTGCCAGGCCATCAACCTCATCGCAGAGTTCTTGCAGTAGATGTGGATGGCTACACGGCATCTAAAGGCACGCGCCAACCGACAATGCGCGTGATGTGCTTGCGACTAGCATGCCAACAAGAATCACCTTAGCAAGATATAGTTGTATATAAGTCTTAGCTCTTGATCACGGCCTGGTAGATCTGCTTCAAATTGCAACATATGAGCAAATTATTGGTAGGCGGCAGGAGCATACAATCATGGCTGTGATCGTCTCAAAAGGCACAATGCAGTGAGCACGCCTACAACAGTGACGGGCCAGCGCACCGATTCCAACTTACTACATGAAGCGCGCTTGAAACGCACAACATCTAGAAAGATGAAACTAGCGCAACAGAGTCAGAATGCATCACTGTCCTACTCAGACATCGTCCGAAGAGTCAAGAACTGAGCAAGAGATCATCGTAGCAGCTCGAAAACCACAGGTGATAGAGCCCCATCCGACGAGTAAACGAAAGACGGAAAGCTCAAAAAGGTCTCACTCTGATGGACAGTGATGGTTCAGATCATCTTCCTCTGTTTGCAATTGTAGCTTGTTTGTGAAAACAAAACTGGACACATACTATCAACAGATTCTGTGAAGTGTGGTCGTTAGGGAAAAAGAAAGGACGCCGGCTTCCTCTTGCTTAAGTATTTTTTTTCGCGCTGCTGTGCCACACTGAGGCGCAAATATCTCACGCTAATAATGCGGTGCCGAGCGAAATGGTTGACATGCGCTCACAGCTGGTAGCTATAGACTATACATATTTGTGCAGCTATGAAGGAAGATGATTCGGATAGCAGCGATAACGCGCTTCCACCTACGCCGCGAAAAGAGCGGCTGCTTGTACCGCCTACTTCCAGCAACTCTAAGAATAAGGGCTTCTCACATGGAAGCGGACAGCCTACCGTTGTGTCGCCCCTGACTTCGCCCGTCAAGCCTGAACAGCGCCCGGCCGTGCTTCCATCGCCCAAGAAGACGCTTTTTAGCCGACCAAAGATCACACTCAAGGATAAGACTAATCAAAGTGTGACGGCTGAGGATGAACCTGGCACGCCGTCCTATTTTCAACAGGATTCGAGTCTGCCCTCCACGCTGTCGCACTTCCTCAAAAGCGCCGGCAATCATGTCGCGAATCCTTTGCATGTTTCAAGACAGCCATCATCAGGTGCAGGTCCTACACCGCGCGGTCGCTCGCTCGATCTCTTGCGCGGAGACTCAACGCAGAATTCGCCGTCTTTCTTTTCAACAAGCAGACAAGTGAGTCAAGCAGAACGCGCCGGCGAGCTGACGGATGATACGTGGTCATTGCTATGTGCTCGTGTGCTGCCCTTGTTCTGCGGCGAAGGACTGCGTCAACCTATTGAGGACTTGAATCGTCTAGTCAGCACACATCTACGCTTCTGCATCGACTGCAAGGAGCAGAGACATCTCGTTGAGGACTTGTTGGAGCTCTTTGAGACTGGTACGCGGAGCTTGGACAACAATCTTGCCGGCCTCAGTGACGAAAAGCTTATTCAGCGGCTTGTCGAGATTTGGGTCTTTTATTTCTCATCCGTGCTGCCATACCTCGAGGCTACATTTCTACCGTTGACGATCGAGTTCAGCAGCAACGCGTCACCCTATCTGCAAGATTTCGGCAATGTTGACTCGCTTTCCATTAATTTGCTCGCGCTTCAAGCCTATAGGGATATTTTGATCCTGCCGCTGAGATCGCGCTTAGCAAGTCTTTTGCAGGAGCTGCCGTTCATTGTCAACATCTCGGGCTCTGCTGACGGCGCAAGCGAAACTTTCAGCAGAATGCTGCAGTGTATCTCAATACTCAGACGCGTTCAGAGTGGCGACAAAAACCAAGAATATATGGATAAACTTGGCAAAGCAGTACTGATACGCCGTGTCAAGAATCGAGGCGATCGCCGTGGCTTTGTTCCTGGCAAACGAACAGTTGTGGATGAGACGGTTACTTGAAACACAATAGTTTCCATTGTACATGTCTTTGCAGAAACTTGCACATTGGCAGACATGTTTTTGCTAGCACTTCTCGCAGTATCACGAACTACCTATGTCACGGCAGCATCAGCAGATGACCTGTCGATACCGATCAAATCTACGCCAAGCTATTTGCACGGACCACCTATTTTCTACTCGACCTTTACACTGGCCAAGTCTGGTCAACGTCTGAACTTGGTCATGGATACGGGCTCCTCAGACACGTGGGCTGTGCCAGAGGATTATGAATGCACTGATCATGAGCATCTCGAGTCTGGCATTGCGAGACGCCAGAAAGATTGCCATTTGGGCCCAGCAATCGAGGAGGGCAGCTTTGCGACGACGCCGGTCCGTCAAAAGCACATCAAGCTTTCTTATGCTGATGGAGAATTCCTACTCGCAGCATCTGCCAACACGTCTTTCGACCTCAATCCACTCAAGGTCGGTGGAAAGCGTTTCGTCATTGATCAGCGTGTTGGCTTGGCAGACAAGGTAGCCTTCAATGGCGATGGCATCACCAGTGGCCTGGCAGGTCTCAGCTTCGCCGCCTTGACCAGTCAGTACAAGGGCGACAACGAGTCGAGCACGCAGTACGCTGAGATATACACGCCACTTGTGCAGTCGGTTCTAGAGGCAGGCAACTTCACACGGAGGATGTTATCTGTGGTGCTTGGAAATGACAAGCTACTGGGATCGCTGACATTCAATGGTTATCCTCATCACTTTGACGAGTCAAAAGCAGATTGGGCGAGGCAGCGCCTGCTGCAAGAGCGAGATGATGATGGTCAGTTTGTGCACCGCCAATATCTGTTTGCTTTGGATGGGTTCGTGTTTGAAGGTTCTGACAATGTCGTGCCTGAAACATCCCACGTACCCGGGATCACGCCTCTTCGTGCAATTGCCGACACTGGTACGAATGGTATACTGGTGCCGACTGCCGTGGCTAAAGCCTACAATAGTTTATGGACACCAGACTGTAATGCCACAGCCCCTCCCTTCTCCGTCAAGATTGATGGCAAGTTGATTGCTGTCCATCCAACGGAACTCTTGCTGCACGGCGGATTTGATGATGCTGGACAGCCGGCTTGTCATTCGGCCGTCATGTCTACGAATTCTCATACGCTAATTCTTGGACACTCATTCATGGTCTCCGCTGTCACAGCTATTGATTTCGACGACATGACGATCAGCTTTGCAGGCCGTCCAATGGCCAAGCTCGAGATTCTCTAGCACTACATGTGGAATAGCATTTCAAGCTTGTTGGGACCACTCTCCCTGCCTAGTCTCCATCTAGCCCCTGGCTGAGAAAGCTTGCCGCGGCCTTTAGCAGTCTAGCTAAACTACCCTGAACTGCGCAAAAACGGCTCCACAGCTGTGCAGACCACCATGGCGCCAATTATCAGCTGATTAGATTATTCAGGCTTTTTGTACGACGGCATGGCTGTCTTGAGATACTGTGCCTGGGTGGGTAATCGAAGCAGACGGGAGTACGGAACTTGCGCACTGCGTGCTACAGTGTCTGTCTCTGTAGGCATCAGGCCCCGTCGAGAACCGGATGCATGTTGAACGCCTACAATTTCCTGTATTTGTGATGCTCGCATTTTTGCACAGCCTCATCCATGGCACACAGCGCGACATGCATGATCTTCCCCGGATGCGCAACGAACCTTTGGTAACAGAGCTAGCGGGTTGAGGAGTCCGAGGACGGAATCAAGGCCGACGGCTATCGGAATATCGTGAGCTTTGGCTTTGTGCAAGGACTGCGCCCTGCCTTCACATCAAGAATGGAAAACGCTCGGAGAAGGGAAGACTTGAGTGACAATGCAACATGCAAAGGTTACTGAAAGCCTTCCTTTATGATAAGTGCCGACTCAATGCTCGGAAATCAAGAACTATTGATCAGACGAAAAAACACAGGGTTACACGACATCGCAATTTGCTCCCGGGGACATACATCTGTCAGTGCAAGGTGGCATCAATCTTCGCTTGTGATTCGCAGGGATCCCACGCATCGAGAGCGGGGCCGCAGCGTCGCTGCAACCCATATCTGTCCGGGCTGAGACAACGGCATTGGACGGCTATGAATTTTTTGGGCGGCATCTTTGGCATGTCAGATTGTCAGTGCACCGGGGCCATGCTTGTTGCGGGAAAAAGGTTGACTGCAACACTCAAATTCAGGCAACTTTTATTTCATTGTCGTGCACAGCCTCACTCATTACAATGCTTTCTGGGTCTACCCCAGAAGTAACACTCGCTTAGTGCTACCCCGGAATCCCGCGGGGATTAGCTCGGTTCTGTAAGCATGCTCAAGCTCTTTGCGAGGGCTATAAAGTGCAGCGATAGCCCAACATTTTTCCCCAGAAAAACATCTGAGGTCGCTGCCCATCATGCACCCTCTTCAGCACGTCGACACGGGCAAGCAGGAGCGCGAGGAGTTCGTTGAAAACGTCTCTGATGCTAAGCTCTCGAATCCTGACCTCTACTCTGGCAATGAAGACTACTACAGGTCCTACAACATCAGCAAGATTGTTCGCAAGATGGACCTGCGCATCTTGCCAGTCATGTCAGCCCTGTACCTCATGAGTTTCTTGGATCGTACCAACATCGGAAATGCCAGAATTGCTGGTATGGTGACAGATCTCAAGCTTCGTCCTGCTCAATACAACTGGGCTGTGACCTCATTCTTTTTCACATACTTCGTGCGTTGACCCGAAAAGGTACTTATCAATGCTAATTTTGCAGATCATCGAAGCACCTTCCAACCTCATGTTGAAGAAATTCGGTGCCAAGATCTGGCTGCCCTTTATCATGTTCCTATGGGCTGCTTGTTGTCTTGGTCTCGGTTTCGTGACCAACTACACAACTCTCCTCATTACGCGTCTCGCTTTGGGTCTTGCTGAAGGAGGTCTTTTCCCTGGTGTGGCTTACTACCTGACAACATGGTACCCACGATCTATGATTGCATTCCGCATTGCCATCTTCTTCTCTGCCGCAACAATTGCGGGCGGTTTCGGTGGCCTTTTGGCCTACGGCTTCCAGAACATGAACGGTCTGGCGGGCATTCGTGGATGGGAGTGGATTTTCATCATGGAGGGCATTCTTACCTTTATTGTTGCCATCTTCGGCTACTTCTTGATTCCCGAATCACCCGAGAAGGTCAAGTGGCTCAACCAAGAGGAGCGCGACGTTATGTCTTGGCGCATTGCTCACGATGGTGATCTTCGCGTGCCCATGGACGAGAGCTTCAAGTGGCAATACGTCGGCGATGCACTTCTGGATTGGAAGCTCTGGCTCAACCTCATTACCTACTGGGGTGCTGCCGTACCTCTCTACTCTGTTGCTCTCACGTTGCCATCAATTGTCCGCGGTATGGGTTACACCTCCGTCGACTCTGCCCAACTCCACACTGTCCCGGTCTACATTGTCGGCTGTGTCTTTGTCGTCATCGCCGCTTATGTGTCTGACAAGTGGAAGCGCTCGCCTGTCGTTATCATCATGCTAATCATTGCTGTCCTCGGATGGGGTCTTGCTCTCGGCCTTCCTGCCAAGAACAACGCTGGTCGTTACACCTCCATGTTCTTTGCCTGCATTGGATCTTACGGCAGTTTCGTGCCGCAACTCGTCACCCTTACCAGTAACGTCGGCGGCAAGACCAAGCGTGCCACCGCTATCGGTATCCAGGTCGGTGTTGGTGGTCTCGCCGGTGGTGTTCCACCATGGCTCTTCCGCGCCTCTGAGGCTCCCAACTACCCATTCGGCTGCAAGATGTCTATGATCTTCGCCATCATTGGTATTGTTTCTACCTCTATCAACTGGTTCCTCCTCACTATCGCCAACAAGCGCAAGGATGAGATGATCAGCTCTGGCCGTGCTGCAGAGTTCAGCGACAAGGAGCTCTCGGAGATGGGTGACAAATCACCTTACTTCCGATACAGCTACTAAATCAATGTGTCATAGACTGGTGCCTTGGACGTTCCCATAGACTGGTGTTTTGAACGGTTTACACTTCATTTACTTTCTTAGCTTCTCGATCGTAGAACAAATTTCAGTTTCATCTCAGACTCTGAGCAGTCTTGTATGACTTGCCCACAACTGCTCTCGAGCTGGTCTTGTTGTCGACTATAGACTGGTGCCTTGGACGTTCCCATAGACTGGTGTTTTGAACGGTTTACACTTCATTTACTTTCTTAGCTTCTCGATCGTAGAACAAATTTCAGTTTCATCTCAGACTCTGAGCAGTCTTGTATGACTTGCCCACAACTGCTCTCGAGCTGGTCTTGTTGTCGACTAGGATGTCTCGAGAATGCTGTAACCACTCCATCTGAATAATCAGCGACAAAAAGGAATTTTAGGACCGCCTGTGTAGGAGAGGCAGCGACTAGCCAGGTCAGGTAGCCAGTAGAGAGGGCCATTCCTAGGACCCATAGTTCCGAAGAACATTTGGTACGTGAGTTCCTTTTTCTTTCTCGAAAAAAAGAGTGATTGACCAAAGGCCCCCTGCAAGAATCGAACTCGCGATCTTGTCCTTAGGAAAGACACGCCTTACCGCTGGGCCAAAAGGGCAATAACGGCTGGCGAACACAAGTGTAATTTTTGAGAATCTTGACAAATTTTGCTTACATAAGCAATGCAACTATTTTTTTAATCATTGACCACCGCATATTATCAGAGGTCTATTCGATATTGAGCATGAAGTTGTTGCCGATTGTCGATTTGGAAGGCGACCAGGGCCTTCCGAGAGCATCGCTACAGCATATTGGCCAGATTCTCCTCGTGGTCAATCCGAGCAATTTCGATAAGGTCCTCCAATTCACCAAGGCTCACTTTTCGCTTGTATCTGTGGTCGCGGATGTGAAGAGCCTGAGTACGGAACAGGCTGCTGCACTACTCAATGGCGGAGTCAGGTCGGTCATATGTACAGACGAACAGGCTGAGGCCGCTCAAATTCCAGCTTCACGGCGCATCACGGCCATTGTCGACAAGGCCGGCCTTGCAAGGCTTGAGAAGGAGAAGGAAGCTTATTACTTTGACGAACAGCCTGACTTGGCATCATTGCAGGGCGCGCCTGCTTCTGCGACATTGGTTACATCCGCTACAAACCTGGCCCTGCCCGAGAGCGCAAGTAGCGATGCGCCCGCTTCAATCGGCGAAGCAAGCGGCTCTTTGAATATCGCAGAGATCTTTGCTATTGGCATTCAGTCAGACAGACCGGATGGACTGATTCCAACAGTCGTGTGCAACAACCGCAATCAAGCCTTAGGCCTTGTATACTCATCGAAGCGCTCAATCGCCGAATCGCTGCGTACGGGAAAGGGCGTCTACGAATCTCGCAAGCGCGGCTTATGGTACAAAGGGGCAACTTCTGGCGATACACAGCGGCTACTGTCTCTATCTTACGACTGCGATGCGGACAGTCTGCTATTTCAAGTCGAGCAGACTGGGCGTGGTTTTTGTCATCTGCCACAAACTTCATGCTTTGGGCAGTCGCAGGGTCTATCGGCTCTCGAGAAGACTCTCGTAGACCGCAAGGCGTCTGCACCAGAAGGGAGCTACACAAAGCGCCTCTTTGAGGATTCTAAACTCTTGCGGGCCAAGATTCTAGAAGAAGCAGAAGAGCTCTGCGATGCCTCCACAAAGGACGAGGTGGCTTTTGAGGCGGCTGACCTCATCTACTTTGCATTGACTCAATGCATCGCAAAGGGCGTGTCTCTTCACGATGTGGAAAGCGCCCTCGATGCCAAAGCACTTAAACTTCCTTCAGCCAGACGACCAGGTAATGCAAAGAAGCCATATGCAGACAAAATCACATCAAAAGAGGCCAAGACGGTAGAAAAGGTCAAAGAGCTGGGCGATGATCCTCCGGTTGATGACAAGCAGTCACTCAATCTAAAAGTGCACCAAGCTGCTGATGTGACGGCAGATCAGCACAAGGCACTTTTGCAAAGACCCATCAAAAGTAACGACGAAATTAACAAGTTGGTCAAGCCTATCCTCGAGGCAGTACGGACACGAGGTGACGCAGCAGTGCTAGAGTTCACGAAACGTTTTGATGGGGCAGCGCTGGTCAGTCCACTACTGCGGGCGCCCTTTGACGAATCTCTGATGAAGCTGAGCGATTCGGTCAAAGCTAGCATCGATCAAGCCTTTTCCAACATTCGCAAGTTTCACCAGGCGCAACTCGATAATGATCAGCCAATCTCTGTCGAAACAATGCCCGGTGTAGTATGCTCCCGCTTCAATCGGCCGATCGAGAGTGTTGCTTGCTACATTCCCGGTGGCACGGCTGTCTTGCCCTCAACTGCGATGATGCTGGGTGTGCCAGCCATGGTGGCAGGCTGTCCGCATATTATTTTTGCCAGTCCACCACGCAAGGACGGCTCTCTCAATCCTGAGATTGTCTATATCGCTCACAAAGTCGGTGCTGATGCTATTTTGCTAGCTGGTGGCGCGCAAGCAGTAGCAGCACTTGCATACGGCACTGAATCTGTCCGCAAATGTGATAAAATCCTTGGTCCGGGCAATCAGTTTGTCACGGCTGCCAAATCGATCGTGGCTGGTGATGCAGAAGCGCTCGTTAGCATCGACATGCCTGCTGGACCGTCAGAAGTTCTTATCATCTGCGATGGCAGTGCTAATCCGGCGTACATTGCAAGTGACATGTTGAGCCAAGCTGAGCACGGTGCAGATTCACAATCTGTGCTTGTCGGTGCAAAGCTGACAGAGGATGAGATCGCGGCCATCAAGAAGGAAGTTGTCAGACAGGCCAACCTGCTTCCAAGAGTCGACATTTTGAAAAAGTCAATTGCCCACTCGTTCATCTACAATGCGCCATCCATTGACGCGGCTATAGCTTTTTCAAACGCGTATGCGCCGGAGCACTTGATTGTCTACACAGCACAATCTGCTGCCGATGCGAAGAAGATTTTCAACGCTGGCAGTATCTTTGTCGGCCCTTATTCGCCTGTTGCGTGTGGCGATTATGCGTCGGGTACGAATCACACATTGCCAACGTATGGCTATGCGCGACAATATTCTGGCGTCAATACAGGCTCTTTCCTCAAGGCTATCACATCGCAAGAAATCACTCGTGAAGGACTTTCTGAGCTCGGCAAAGTGGTCATGAAGTTGGCAGAAGTAGAAGGACTGGATGCCCACAGAAACAGTGTTCAAATTAGACTAGAATAATAGCTAGATGACATTAATCTATCAACAGTCCTTGCTCCAGTATCTGCGTGCCATACGAGGCAAGATGTCGAGCGTTGTAAAGTTCTCTTCAGCTGGAATCCAATCCGTGAGGTTATTTTGCAGATATGCACTTGCTGCGTTTGTAAAGAATGACGCAGCATAGACATCGACGATCGTCTCGTCTGAAATGTCAGCCGGCAAGGAACTATTGCTCTGGACATAGCGAGGCAGCGAGGCGAACGGAAGAGGGATATGTTGCGGGTTATCGCCGTCGCGACCGAAATCGTCATTCGTAGAGTACCCGACGGACAAGTCAATTTGTGTCTGGCGCTTGTAGACGCGGTCAGTCTGCATATTGGCAAGCAAGTTCTTTGCAGACGACCACGGCACCTCCTTGCGCAGAATGACATTGGTGAACGGAATAATTTGGTAGGCACTGTCAAGGCCAAACTTGCCTTTCAAAAGGTCATACCGAACAGCGCCGGTATTGATTAGAGCAATGCGAGGCTGATCTTCTCGGCCTGGTGCTACCATGATGCGCGGGAACACTTCATTTATGAGATAGTTGTACAAGCTCATGTTGCTTGAAAGGGGATAACGCGACTGGTAGTAATTGTCGGGCACGCAGCCATAGACTTCAGTCAGATTCAAAGCAAGCCTTGCATCTGTAATGTTCTGAGTCATTGAGGAGCCGAGCGAAGTGTTGAACTCAGCAGAGCCATTCGTTGTAAGCTTGACAAATGTGTTGCGATTGAAATCCAAATACGAGCGAGTGAATGTCAAGGAAGAATTGCGATTGCGCTGTGTACCAGTGACGTTGCGGCCCTGATTTGCTCCAATGGTACGTCCAGGTCCAGATGGCGTTTGAGCTCTAGTTTCATTGCCGAATCCGCTGATGGACATGAAACCGACTGTTTCGCAGTAACGGCCCGAGGCAAGGCCAACAGCACTGCTGTCATATACAACGAAATCGCGAATATGCCGGTGCCCTCCAAAGAAGGCAATAGGTGTGGTTGGGTGGTGAACGCGAATGGCACTATAGATCGAATCCCATTCCGCCGAGTCGCGCATGGTGATGTGTCCGGCAATCACGAACAAGTCAATGTCTCCTCGTCGAGCTTGTGTCTGGAAGTAAGTTTGATTCACGGCCGTTGCGACCGGCGTGACAATACTCGCATTACTGTTTCCGGTGAAATTGAAGAGGAAGCCGAAAGACATGATGCGCAAGCCGAACTTCGTCGTAAAGTAAGCGTATCGATCAGAGAATGGTCTGCGAGTGCCATTTTGGACGATATCTACATTCGTGGTCAAGTAACGCCCACCCCATCTCGGTGCAAAAGTGTTGTAAGTGTTCAAAGCGATTTCGTCCGTGTAGAGTTCGTGATTGCCGATACTGAGAACATCGTATGGCAAGTTGGCAAAAATGGGCAATGTCTTTGCACCATTTGGAATCGAGACATCACCCAGAGCGGAACCATCGTGGAGGTCTCCAGAATCAATAAGCAAAAGATCAACACCGAGACTGTCTGCCTTAGCCTTCATACGGTTGACGAAGGAGGAATAGTCTCCGAAATCAGCAGAGTAGGCCTTTTCGGCCTCGAGTAAATGGCCACTGAGCCATCCATGCGTATCTGTTGTTGACAAAAAGTTGATCTGACCCCAGTGTAAGGGAGCAACAACCTCATCTCGAGCGGGAAAAGCATCAGGCTGTATTCTTTTGAACAGATGACGCTCAAGCTGGTCTTGATAGTTGAGCTCGTGTGGCGTAGCCCAGTCATGGTCTTCACACGCCTGTGCGATGATGGCCAAAGCAGCCGGAACAAATTTTGGTAGCAGCATATCTCGAGATTAGAGCTTCAACACAATACGAAGACATTATGGAGTGCGACTTCATGCACTTATAGCTTATTCAGGTGCGGCGGGTGCACGCGAATGTTGTCTGTCTGGTTTTGCAGATCCGGGAGTCGATCCGAGTCGGTTTTGTTCATGCTACACAACCTTGCCACACGATTGGCAGAGATAATTTCCAACGGTTAAATGCATGCTCCGTAGCCAGCCAATGCCAGGGAGAATTCGAGGCGCAACCCTTATCTGAAAAACGAGACAGCTGTCCGGGTGAATAATGCATATCAAGGCCGAAGACATACCTGCAGTTTCTGCTTTGCCAAGATTGGCCACATTATTTGGCCGTCGACATCGCAAATGGCCGACACTATAGGGATACATGTTATATGCTGGTCAAGTGTCTAATCCAAGATCGTCGGCATTTTAATTCAAGCTGCACAATTATCTAGACCTAGTGAAACTGCTTAAGTGAGTCGACAGTATCAACGATCGACTTTTCCAAACCAATATAGTTCGTGCCAAATACACGCTTCGACTTAGAGTTGTCGCTGGTGTACTGCACCTTCTTAACACCAGCCCCAGGGCCTCCTGACGCTTGCTTCCGGTCAGGATAGTTCTTCGCGAGAACATCAACTGCTTGCTGCCAAGTGAAAGGCTCGGCAACGCAGATGAAACGCTCATTGTTGACCTTGTCACCGGCTTCCATAGCAGCGATATGCATGGCAGCCACATCGCGCACATCAACCATAGACTGTGTTGGTCCATTGGCGCCAATCTCACCTGGGTTGAGATAGTAATTCATCAGGATAGCGACTGATGTGTTGACTGCATCCACGTTCTTAATAAAGTGGATAGCAGGACCGAACACGAAAGCAGGGTTGATCCAGCTAACCGCAAATTGCGGCTTTTGCTCCTTGACGAATTTCTCGCCATATCGTTCCGCTGCGGTCTTTGATGCACGGTATGCAGTCTGCTTGTTAAAGTCTTTGCCGGCTTTTTGGATTTCCTCCACGGCTGCGTCGTTCCAGTCGGCTTCAGTGTACACGTAGCCTTCTCCCTTTGGCGGCCCATATATGGCGGCGACCGACGATGTGATGACGACCGACTTGATGTTTTTGCCATTGTTCTTGGCACTGTTGAGCAGTGATTCAGTACCTTTAACGGCGGGGTTGATCAGGTCTTTGTAGGGATCCTCTACGTTGAAGTGAAATGGACTCGCCACATGCAGCACTGCATCAACGTCCTTGACGGCCTCGTCGAAGACATCATCGATCTCAAGGTCCTCGGCCTGAACGAGCTCGAATTTATCGCTGTAATTCTTGAAAAGCCTGTTGAGATGCTCCGACTTTTCCGATTTCAAGTCACGCACTGTGCCGCGAACTCGATAACCCTTTTCGAGAAGCTGTTGGCAAGCATGTGCAGCAATGTATCCAGTTGCACCGGTAACGAGAACAAGAGATCCAGATTTGACGGACATGATTAAACAGGTGTTGTGTTAGATTGCGTCAATCGTCACTCCGGGGATAAATGTATCGACGGGTGGCAATTGCCGAGCATCGCACGCCTCCTCGAGTTGGCACACAGCTTCTAGCAAAACACTCTCGGACTGTGTAAAGAGTGCCTCCCCTACAATGCGTAGTCTGACGCCGTCGACCTTGTGAATAACCTCCTGGCCATCGAAAGACCAACATGATTCGAGGTGTTGCTTCAGCGCAATCATGACTGCGTCCGGCGGCTGAATAGCCTCGCGAGCTTCCTTGATACCAACGCAGAATTCCCTGATGGCATCGGTGCAGGAGTCGATAAATTGCTCCAGCAAATGCACCAACAAGATCGTCAAATTGGCCGATCGTTGCAGGTCAAATGCGAGCTGACATACTTCATGAACGAATTGCAAGTGTGTTGCTCCATCCTGCTGCAAACACTCTGTTACTAGTGTTTTGTACGTCTGTTGTAGTGACTGAGACAGGGCTGCAGCATACAGAGTTGCTTGTGGTAGATCAGCTGCAAGACGCGCAAAGGCTCGGTATACACCGGTGACCAGAAAACGTCGAAGAGCAGCGAGCTCATGGTTCCACGGTTGACCATCTGTCGACCCCAACGCTTGCGGCAATAGGGAAATGGGACTCGGTGTCTTCAGAAGTCCAGCCTCGCAAAGTGAAGCGATCTTGAAAGCGGCAACATCTGGATTGTCTGGAAAATCGATGTAAGCCAATGATTGCAATCGTTGTGTTGCAAAGCTGCCACCGGGCTGCTCCATGTTGCTTGCATCGGTCAGCCAGGTGATTGACTCGATATCCTCAATGGCAATGCAACTGGCACAGCGGCTGATGATGACTCGCAGGATCGCTTGGGCAAAGGAGACGTAGAAGGCTTTGTCCTCGGCATTCTTAATGCTCTGCAGGTAGTCCTTGATAGTATCGCCTAAGCTTGCAATGCAATTGCGAGCCAGATCGACTTGCTTTTGAACCACCAGTGTGCGCAACGAGCTGTCGATATAACTCAGCCGATACTGGTCCAATAACTCAGCTGTCATCTCACCAACATTGACGAATTCATCATTGAATTTGAGTAATTCATTCGTAAGGGTGGCCAGACTGGCACGAATGTCAGGATTTGCCATGCTGCCGATCCACACAGCGACGATATAGTCGCTCATCTCTTCATAGAAGGAAGTTTCCCTTCTCAAGAGTAAGGCCAGATAGAATGGCAATACGCGCGATTTGACAGGCGATTCCGGCAACCGCCACCACGAAACAGGTCCTTGTGGGTCAAAGAGCTCCGACCATGGCATATTTTCGCTCGTCCGAAGCAAGTGCGCGCAGCGATAGAGAGCCTCAATCCCCATCTTGCATTGTTGAAGGAGCAGCGCAGTGATGGGAAGCTCCTTGGGAATGTACTCGCCAGATGCATCTCGCTCATACCGCCATGCGCTGCTAAAAACATCAGACAAGAATCGATGTACCAATTGCGCAGTGTCCCGAACATCTTGTCTGACAAGCGTTCGGACATCAACCAATGCATTTCCTTCCTCATCCTGCGAAAAGTCGAATCCGAAATCTTGAGATTCTTCATCATTACACAAGCTTACGGCTGCGGCTTCCAGCAGAGATCTGGTGAGATCAAGAGTCTGCTGCAATAGACTGAGCGTGCTTTGAGAAGAGCTCTTCTGTCGATGAAACGACCCTTGATTTTGAAGGACGCATTTTAGAAAATCCATTAACCAGAATTGATGTAAGCGAGGAGCCGTTTTTACCGTGGCAGGCAGCAGTAAGATTGCATTGTACGCTGCAAGGCACTCCGAAACGATCCGATGACAGCGCTTGATGTTATCCTGTAATGCTCCAGCTCGACCTGTACTTGACGCCTGGCCTAGTTCGTGAGAGAAGCGTTTGATATCATCAACAGTTGTGCTGAAGATGTACTTAAGCCAATCTATCGAAGCTTGTAAGCGAATATGCTCACCACGAGAAAGCTGTAGGCGAATGACAATACCCCATGCTTGTATATTGACGCGTCGCAATTCGAGATGCGAACCAGGCATATGTGCCATGCTCGTTTCAAGCAGACGCGAAATGTCTTGATGCTTGTATTGACCAGCTGCCCAGTAGATAGCAATCTCGACAGCAAAGCGATTTCGCATCTGACCAAGTTGAGCAACCGATAGATCTGCTTCTGCTTGAGCATTCATGGGTCCAAAGGTCTGGAACTTGTCCACAATACTCGTCAAATGTGATATTGCTCGACGATTCCCAGGCGGGAGAGCCTCATGCAATTGCAGCAAACTAAGACACAGAACCTTCAAGAAGGTGCTGAATGTGCCGGCCATATCACCATGTTCATAAACTAGGCAAGCCGCAGATTCATCTAGATGGTGTAAGAATGGTGGAAAGGCGTCATAAAGGTTTTGTTCATGTCGTAAATTAGCAAGACTCAATTGGCGCCAGAAGAAATCATGCAAAACGCCGCCTACCTTGCCTTGTAACAACTTGCCCGTGTTAGGCCACTTGAAGACAGTGGCAAGACGATGACACCGCCGAAAACTGAGGAGAATGTAAGCATCGTGGCTTTCAGCAGTGGGCGAAGCTGCGTGCTGATCATAGTCGACAAGAACCTTGCCAAGAAGTGCAAGCACACAGTCCCAGTTTTCGCAAGGCACGGTGGCCTTCCCCTTCATGTCAAAAGAAGTGACATTCGACAAGAGCATCAGCGTTTTCCATGCTCGTTCTGCAAGAGCATCATTGGCGCAGTCCTGCAAAACGAGCCGGCGATTGATGCGAGGCCAGAAAGAGAGGAACGTCGGCTCTAGCTGGGCTGAAAATTGAGCTAAGTGATAGAGAATGACCCAGCATTCCAGAATGCTGCCATCCGCCGCAGAAAGGCCATTCGTCCGAATAGACTGATTTCGCTGTCGGCGCAGAAGAGTCTCCAGTGGTTCAAGAGTAGAAGAGAGCAAGAAGGCAAGACAGTTCTCCAGAAGTAATGAGAATTGGGCCCACTCGTTAGCGACCTGGGCGTTCTGAAAGCAGAAAAGAAGAGAAAATGTGCTGAGCCAGCAGCGTGTTTGAAGATCCAAGTGAAGTGAAGCGAGCTGGCGAAGTTCATTGGTTCTGCCAAAGATATCATTCTTGGTGCGCGCATCGAAATTGTTGGCCAAAAATCGAAAGACGTCGTAATCATCGCGTGATAGAGCTTTGCCCGACCGGATAGTATGTTCGACGGCTGGAAAGAATGCATTGATCAGCTGTGGTAGGTGTTCAAGATCGTAGCGAGCGTGTTCGTAGAAGCAGAGCGAGACAAAAGCGCCATGTCCGAGGACAGCACTTATGTCTGCGCCGGCGGCTGTATCAGCTAGGAAAGAGCAGTCCGGATGAAGAGGCTCACATCCAAGCGAGACATCAGTCAAGAACGTTGTTGCTGCAAATAATGTAGAATCATCTTTTGCTGGAGCCTGTTCATCGATCTCTGTCAAGAAGGGCAATAAAGACTGCTGGATGGGTCGTCGCCGTTTTGCTTCCATCTTGCGCCGGGCTTTCCTTTGAGGAGCTGACTCGACCGCTCTAGGTGCCTCAGGCGGCTTAAGAAGCACTTCTTCCTCAGGTGCAGTGACTTGCCAATGAGACACCTTTGTCTGAAAGTCATCCTCCTCAAATAAGTTGCTGAGCTCAACAAGGTTCCGCAAGTAAATTGGAGCTTTCGCAGACCTTTTTTGCACGACTTTTGGTGCCGGAAGAGCAACTCGACCAGTTTCTTGCTCAAGTGTGGTTTGAAATGTTCGCGAAGTGAAGTATGGCGCCTGTTGCACTTTTGTCGGGTTCGCTGCCACTGAGCGCTGCTTCTTCAAGTCATTTGGTACTCCATACTCATCTTGCGACAAGGTGTCGTCGTCTTCCAGATAGAATCCACCAGACCGCACAGTGCTTGCCTTTTTGCGTTTCTGCCTGGTAGCTATCTTTTCAGATGGTTGCTGATGCGGGTGCTGTTGCGTTGTTCGATGTTCCTGTTTGCGTTGGCGCACTTTTTGATACTGTTTTGCTCTCACTCCTTCCACTGGCAGCTTGCCACGAGCCCATTGCTTCAGAACTTGTTCAGGTACATTTTCTGCGTCAACCGATTCAGATGGCTGCTTTGCAGATGGATCATAAAAGCTGAATTGTTTCCTGAAAAGCTGAGTGCCGACATCTGCGCCCCGCTGCCTGATTGAGCGTGATGCCAGTCTCAAATCACGCGGTATTTGTGCGCGTTCCGGGAATTGATCCAACAAGTCGCTAATGAAAAGCGGTGGCGGCGTGTCTAGACGAGTTCGCCGGTGCGGTCTCGGCTTTCGAGCTGAATGAGACAGCCTTTGCATGTCATCATAAAGACGCTCAGGTCGTGATCTTGGACGCGCAAAATTGTCATGCAAAGTAGTCTGTCGCTTCCGCTTCACTTGCCCGATGCCTGGCCCACGTGGTCTTGGTGTACCGCGATCAACCATTCGATCGATTTGTTCCTCGTGCTCCATATCGCTATCGTCGTCAATGAAGATGGGGAGCGTGCCAGTGCTCTGCCAGTTCGGCGTTGACGGCGCATGAACTCCTGCTACGGAGCTGCGAACACTGCCACGAGGCACGGAAAGAGGGTCCGTCATGACGGGCGCATCGTCTGAGCTAGACTGATCAGAAATGGCTATTTGCCATGCAGTCCGTTGTGGCAAAGGCTGACCGGTCCGCGTCTTTCGCACAGCTTTGCCTCGCGTTTTGGATGTCGTGCCATCTGAAGCATGACTTGGCCTTGGCTGCCTATTCAGCGCAGTAGCAGGCGTCTCTGTGAAGAACTTGAATGAGGCTGGAAGAAGTCCGCGTGTCTTTTTGCGTAGTTGCTGGACAAGGCGTGCTGGTGTACTTTCGTCGTCGCTTTCGGAACGAGACATCGATGAGGACGAACGGACCTCGTGAATTTTGGGTGTCCTAGCAAGATCCGGCGTGGCCCCGAGGTCCAGATCAAAGTCGCCTTGATCGTATTCATCTGCATATCCATCATCGGCCAGTTTTGCTGGCGAATTGATCGCTGGACTTGCAGGCGGACTCGACCCGGCGTTCCAATTTTCGAGAGCCAATGGTGCGTCTTTTTGTTGATCAAGGCCATCTCTCTGTTTTATAAGGCCGTTCAAGCTAGTCATCTCTTGCCATCTCTTCAATTTGCGTAAGGAAGCTCCAGCGCGCGCACCCACAGCCTTCTTTACCTGCTTCGGCTCAGGTGGTGATACCGACCGTGATGCACGGCGTGGCGGTCTCGTGACAGGCGGAACGAACTCTGCATCCTCATCTTGGGGCAACAAAAGCGGCTCAGGAAGTCCACGAAAGCGCATGGGCTTGAACCCAGCCGCTTGGAATTCGCGAGCATGCTGGGCCATGTCGTAGGAAAATGGTTTGAGTTGTGCTGCTTTGCGTGGTCGGAAACGACGGTCACTGGTGTATGCGATTGCATCGATCGTAGGCAGACTCGTTTCAATTGTCGGTGCTGTGACCTGTGGCACGAGTGAAGGTGATCGAGGAGAAGAGAGGGGACTGCTTAGGAATTTAGTTGCAGGATGATTGTCATCTATTGTCACCGACATGTTGTCCTCGGACCGACTCCCGACAGCGTCAACTGTTTCGTGCGACCGGATGTCAGAGTCTGTAGGAATTGAGACCACGAAAGCATCTCGCTGTGCAGCTGTTGGCAGTCTTTGCGTCTCTGCTGGAAGCGCCTAATGTTACTACAGCTCAGGCAATATCGAAGCGTAGCGTACGAGTTCGTCTGGACTTGGACTGCGCTGAAAAGTCGAAGGAGAAGCCTCAGGTACAGCAAAATTATAAGCAGGAGCAGCATCTTGAGCATGGATTTCGAACAAGACTGTCTCTGACGCAGCATTCTCTTGCAGCGGTTTGCTCAGTGGCAGCCATAGCTCATCTTCACTATCTCGTATCTCATCAGCTTCCCAGTCCATCACTGCATCTGCTCAGGTGAGCTAGCTATTCATATGCGCGTCATGTAGCTAGTCGCGTCTCTTTCTCGACTTTTTTGTGTCGTTGAAAGTTTCGCGACAGAGACATCCCGTCATCTAGAAGCACAAAGAGCCTTGGAAGGATGGTATGTGGATACTGAGAGATGAAAGTGAGCTGATCAGCAAGGCCGACCCTCTCGATGCCGCATTAGATCTATTGCGCCGCCTAAAACCACAAGATATCGCAACAAATCTCGACACGCTGTGCAAAACATGCCCGGATCTCGCTGAAGACCTGCTTGGCACCGTCGATCAGCCCCTGCTTATCAAGCAATGCAAGCAGACCAAGAAGGACTACCTTGCTTGCGATTTCAATCGTGAGGAAGATAGTTATCGGTCGCCCTGGAGCAATGAGTTGGATCCGCCAATTGCTGATGCGCAATTACCTTCTGCCAGTACGCGACAACTTGAAGTGGCCATGAACGAGGCATTTGATGTATACAGAGATCTTTACTATGAAGGCGGCCTGTCATCTGTCTATTTGTGGCAACCGGAAGATGGCGCTCTCGCTGGCGCCATTCTTCTCAAGAAGCAAGCTAAAAGCCAATCTAGCAAAGGCGGCTGGGATGCTATTCACGTCTTCGCGGCCTTTCAGCAAGGTGCGGGTGGTCGTGGCAATTCTATGCGGTATGAGCTAACATCGACCGTGATGCTCGATATGAACACAACAAGTGATGCTCTCGGTCATCTCAACCTCGGCGGCAACATGACGCGCCAGAGTCAGCAAACGATGCCATTCAGCGGTGCCAACTCGCATGTCGGCAATCTTGGACGCATGGTGGAAGAGATGGAGATTAAGATGCGCAACTTGCTTCAAGAGGTCTACTTTGGCAAGACTAAGCAAATCTGCAATGAGCTGCGTTCATTACAACCACTAGCACAAGCGAGGGAGGAGAAGGAGAAGCAAGGACATCTGATGAAGCAGGTGCCAGCGAAAGAATCTGGCAAGCCAATTGCGCTATAGTTGTATGCAAACAAAGAAGGAGAAAAGCGCGATCGTAGCAACGTGCGTCTATCTGAAATATCGTGTTTCATTCAGGACTCGCCATAGAAGCGGCCGAGGAGGATGACAATGATGAGGACGCCAACGCCGGCCATGATTCGTGTAAAGTTGGCACTAGTCCCTTGCAGCTGGTCCTGCGCGTGTTCGAGGTTCTTGATGGCTGATCCTTCCATCTGCTTACTACCGGGCGTGTTGAGACCTGGTGTCGCCAGCTCTGCTGCTGCAATACGCTTCCGGTTCTCTTCAGCAACATCAGGAAATTCGCGCAGAAACGTTGTGTTCTTGAGATTCGCAGCATGCGAGTCTCGCGCATATAAGACACGCGCAGCATGTCCAGTGGACAATCCGCCCGTTGTCATTTCCTCGCTTGTCATGAAGCTCACGAGTCCTGTCAGAATAGTAGACACTTGCCAACTCGGATTCCAGGACTTTGGATGAAAGTCAGAGATACTCAAACATAGTCGCGTATTGCACTGAAAGCGCCCTGAGGGGGTCACCATGCGGATTGAGGGAGGAGAGAATGGGTAATTGGCTGGGAACTGAAGAGTGCCATAGTATTGTCCGTTATGATATGGCGTATCAGGCGGTCCAGTGATGATGTAGTGCCACTCAAGGATGTTTCGTTCAGAACTATTGTCAGTATAGAGCACGTAGAAAGCATTGCATACGGCTTTGCGATGGCAAACTCGGGTGGATCCTTCTGTATCTGCAGATACTCCTTATTCAACCGCTTATACGCGCCGGCGGAAGCCATTGGTTGCGATCAGCTATTCAGCGTCGCACTACAGTCTAAATCTGTATCTGTTACAGCCTGCAGACCGTTGACGATGCACAAGACCAGTCTTTGTATGCCTACTAGTCAGTCTCCTTTGCGATTGTCAGTGTCAATCTGTCGCTGACGTGGAGGAAGGAGAGGGAGTGTTCAGATGGTAATGAAGGAACGCTATACAAGCTAGAATGCTATGAGCAGCATCGTTCTGTCTTCAGCTCTTGTCTAGCAGAATCTCTTCTCGGAGTCAGGTTCCCGAGCGAAGTACTGCTGCCGACGATGCCTTTTCTGCCGTCACTTCATGCTCTGAGAAGTATGTCAGGGAATCCTTTGATATTGGGTGAGGCCGACGCTGCTAACCCTAGTGCTAACCCCGGGATGACTAGAGCAACTGAATTGCAACAAAGAAAGTCACCCAATATCAAAGGTTTTGACATTGCTGAAAATGACAGCGACGAGACTCTTGATGAGGGGCAACCCGGGCAAGACTATGGAGATATTGATTGCTTTGTTGCGATTGGCAGGCTTCAAATTTTCCCGCGGAATGTGCGCAACGACAACTACTGCAAGGATGTTTACGACACGCATCTGTCACTCTGATCTCGGCTTTGACTTTCTATATGAGTCGCCAAGGCTGTTCATTGTGTAATCTTGAGATGATGCGGGGAAAGAAGGGAAATGAAAGGATCGACGGCTCATTTTCCGCACCTCAATCCGCTGTTCCTGTCACATTGTTGCTCTCCTCGCTCAACGCTGCTTCTTATTCGTGTTGACAGATGTCAATGTGCCATGATCAGACAACGTTCTTCCGCCGGAAATGAAGATCCGGGCAGCTACTTAACTCGTTCGAACAGTTGCACTAATATATGAAATGACTTCCCCAGATTCGCATCATATTCACATTACCCTCTCCAAACTCCTTCTTCGCTGGCAGTGATGGTCTCGCTCACTGTCCTCAGCAGAGCTTCTCTTTACGGTTCTCTTGTTGCCCTTGTGCAAGCAGCACCGGCCGTCACACCTGGTGCAAACCCGACAGTCACGATCGCATCGGGCGTTGTCATCGGTACAGCTACGACTGTCTCCAATCTACCAAGTGCAACTGTCGCGTTTGTCAATGCATACCTTGGCGTGCCGTACGGAGCACCACCCCTAGATGAACTACGCTTTGCACCGCCGACTCCTCCCGCTCAGTGGTCAGGCCCATTGCAAGCACAATCGATTCCACCCACATGTCTGCAAAACTTTGCAGCCAGCAGCGCTGCTCGTGTCAAGGAGTACTTCAACAATCCTCTCGGCAAAACGCCAGTCGAAAGCGAGGACTGCCTCTATCTGAACGTCTTTGCCCCTGTCGGTGCATCTCCAAGCAATCCTAAGCCAGTCTTGTTCTGGCTCTTTGGCGGAAACTTGGCTTTCGGTTCAGGATCGCTGGACTTTTACAACGGGAGCTCATTTGCTTATAACCAAGATGTCGTGGTTGTCTCCATCAACTACAGAACCAACATCTTTGGCTTCCCTGGTGCTTCAGCATTGCCCGCCGGTAAGACAAACGTCGGCTTCTTGGATCAGCGTTTAGCTTTGCAATGGGTGCAAGACAACATTAAGCAGTTCGGAGGCGATCCAGCCAAAGTCACCATTTTCGGTGAATCTGCTGGTGGTGAATCGGTCAAGCAGCTTCTCGCACAACCACCTTCGCCATTGCCTTTCCGCGCTGCCATCATGCAGTCTGAGAATGCTGTCACGAGCTCTTCTGACGCCACATTCAAGCAGGTTCAAGATCATTTTGGTTGCGCCGATATTGCATGCTTACGAACGATCCCTGGAATGCTCATCCAGTCTTACATCAGTGAACAAGGTCTCGGCTTTGGACCAGTCAATGACGAGACCAATACGCCTGATGTGCGGCCGATGATTAGAAATAAGAGCTTTGCAAAAGTTCCGATTCTGATGGGTTCCAATGCTCAAGAGGCACAGATCTTCCTTGCCGTATTTGGTCTTGGATCAGGTGAACAAGCGCTTTCTACAGTCTTGACTGGTCTGGACATTCCCGAGTCGTCCAATGTTACAGATTCCCTGGTTGGCATGCTTGCAGCCGCTGGCATCACAGGCGCTATAGAAGTTGCCGACCGCATTGGTACAGATGCTGTGTTCACTTGCACAACATCCTCACTTGCCAACTTTCTGACTCTCTACGGCTACAATGTCTGGCGATACCGGTATGAAGGCATCTTCCCCAATATAGCGCTTTACCCAGGCATGGGAGCCACTCACAGTCTAGAAATACCGTTTGTGTGGGGCACGTACCCAAGCTCCACACCTCTCGGAGACGCAACAGCGAACGAAATCAGCTTGAGCCAATACATGCAAGGAACTTGGGCCAACTTTGCAAAGAACCCGCTCACCGGCGTCAAATGGCCAAAGCTCGGCTCCAACTTTGGAAACGAACTGGGTGTGCTTGGAAATGCTTTCAAGCCTGGAGGCGAGGTCACTTTTCCATTGGCATATGCTGATTTCTTGTGTCCTGTTCTCAATCCAGTTTCTGAAGCTCTAGGCTTAGCGTACTAGCGCAGCAGAGATCTATAGACAATTGTTCTCACCAGCTAAAGCGCTATGGTTGACAAAATCATCCATACCACGAGTAACTCTGGCAAATTTCTGTGAAGGACCTAGATAGCCATCACATGGAACCATCCTGCGACACTTGGATAGCGCCAACAAGCCATTCAGGTATATCTTTGGGTAGTTCTGCTGTTTGAGCAACACAATTGGGCCGACGAGTGCGTACAACAAGGATCAGCCTGGACGTCTTGTGGTGCATCTTCGTCACTGCATGCTCTGAGAAGTACGTTGAAAACCTTTGATTTCGGATGAGGCAGATGCTGCTAACCCTAGCGCCAACCCGGGATGACTAGAGCAACTGAATTGCAACAAGGAATGTCACCCAATATCAAAGGTTTTCGATTGTCATCGTCCCGGAGGGAAAAGTCAAAACCCTTTGATATTGGGTGAAACAGGCCATGCTAACCCCGAAGCTAACCCGAGAGCGACGAAAAAAAGTGAAATTTGAAAGTGCAACTCACCCAACATCAAAGGTCTCGAAACTTGCCGCTCAAGTGCTACTGACAAAAACCTTTGATATCGGGCGACAAAAGTCATGCTAACCCCGAAGGTAACCCGAACGCGACGAAAGAAAGTAAAATCTGAAAGTGCAACTCGCCCAATCTCAAAGGTTTTACCAAAGCTGCCGAAAGAAAGGACTGGCCAAAACCTTTGATACTGGTAGAATTTGTGTCTTTCTTGAAAGAAGAAGAAGCACTGCTAACCCCAGAATAACTAAGGAAACTGAATGCCGTCGAATTGGTCACCCGATATCAAAGGTTTTGCTCCGGAGAAATGTAGGAACCTTTGACATCGGGGGAATTCTTGATTTGCCAACCCTAAGAGCCTCGAGTTGAATGAGTCACTGCAGCTAGACCGGCAAAGGCGGAGGCAAACTAGCACAAAACTCACCCAACCTCAAAGGTTTGTGTTTCCGCTACGTCAGAAGGCCAAGACAGAGCACAAGAAGGAAACCCCGAGAAGAGAGGCTACATCCATCATCCTACATACAGGTAGATAGGAACCAAGTATGGCTGCCATCAACAAGAACGACGCACACATCAATACCGCACCTGACGGTACTTCTCGCGGAGATGCTGCCATCGAAGGGTATCTTGCTCCAATTAAATGGACAACAAGTCTGATCTTCTAGCGGCCGTCATGCGACTGGAGGTCTGACAGGCGCCAAAACCGCAGGAAAGTCATCTCACATGGACGGCGATGTGCCTCCTCCCGGCAACAGCAATTTGGGCACCGGTGGTGCTACCTCCATGTCTGGTGCCGATACAGGACACCCGGGCACATCAGGCCCCGCAGCAGCCGTCTCGGCTGGCTCTGCCAAACCTGACACGAACGATCCAAGGGATAACCCAGCTGCTGCAGGCAAGGAAGGCCAGGAAAAGGGTCAATCGTTGGAAGATGCCAATACTTCCGGTGATGGCACTTTTGGCGATGGCAAGTTTGATGCTGCTGCGCCAGGTGCTGCTCACAAGGCTCAGGAGCTCGAAGCCAAAGCTCGCAAAGATGCAGGCGAGGAGGGCAAGATCAATGTGCCCGTCAACTAGGAGAGAGATGCGTATCGTAGCAATCGCAAAATGATTTCATGATGTACGTGCTTTCAAGTTGACGCGCTCGACCCAACGTGCTACGAGCGCGTCGTTCTCATCGCGCAAGGCCTTGATCTGTGCTTCTGCCTGGTTGAGCTCCAGCTGTCGTCAGCCTATTGCTTTGCATTGTGATGATGCCTACCTGCACCGTAAAGAGATCATCCTGGAGAGCCTGGATGGACTTGTTCTTCTCAATGGCCGTCTGCTTGTACTCTTCCGCCTGCCTTGTAGCGTCTTTCAGCAATGCAGTCAGCCGGGTGGTCCTGCAATCAGCATCAGTCCAAGCATATAGCATGGTCCATACGCTTGGTGCAGCTTGCGACTCACTTCGCGCTGTTCCTCAAGCTGTCTTGTGAGAAGGGCCGTCTTGCTCTCTTCATAGGCATCTCCCCTGAGCTGCTCTTCCCTGCCTTTGTCGCGTATCTTGAGCTGTGCCAGATACCTGTCCATGCCATGCCTTCTTGTCGTCTTTGGTCATACCCTCACTATCCTCTATCCACTTGAGCTGCTTCAAGCTATCGCCCATCAAGCTAGCTATTCTATCTCTCTGGACAGGCTATGACAACTCGCATCAGCTTCAAGGCAGGCAGATGCACCCGCGTCGGCACAAGCAAGCGCGTCCAGCCAGACCCAAGACGCGGAACACTCTCGTTAGAACAGCGCGACGATGACCTGCTTCACTTTTGCTGGCGCGAGCGAGGTCAAGCCGTAACGGAAGAAGCAGAGGAGGATCTCATCATCTTCCCTGAGGATGCTACATTCAGTCACGTTGCGCTTGAACATATGACACTTGTCACGGAAGGCGAAGACAATAGCGACAACGTGGAAGTCACGGAGGATGAGCGCAAGAAGAATACACGCATCTACGCGCTCAAGTTTAAAAGCTCCGATCAAATCTCCTTCTTCTGGATGCAGGGCGCTGACGAGAGCAAAGACGCTGACCAGGTTGCGCAGGTCAATGCGCTGATTGGGGAAGAGCAAGCGGAAGAGGGCGATCGGATGGAGATATAGTTGGCCCAGTCAGTATCATGCCATGCTTATGCCAATCTCGTGCTCCTCTCCATATTCATTGTTCGTAGACAGGCATCATCAGGACATGCTTAGAATCCTCTTGTCGCGCCGCGTCCTCGTCCACGCATACCACCTCGTCCTCCCGCTCCACCACGCATTCCCGCGCCTCTGCCTCCTCCACGGCCTCCTCTTCCTCCACGCACACCGACCTCACCGCCACCTGCCTTTTTCCGTGTCTTTGGCGCATCGTCAATCAACAGCGTATCAAGCGGTAATGAATCCGGCAACTCAAAGTATCGAATCGTACTTCCACGTACACTCATCGTGTCGAGCGACATGATATCCGGTTGCTGTCCTGTGCTGTCGCGTGC
Source organism: Protomyces gravidus (assembly GCA_003717255.1). Classification (NCBI taxonomy): domain Eukaryota; kingdom Fungi; phylum Ascomycota; class Taphrinomycetes; order Taphrinales; family Protomycetaceae; genus Protomyces; species Protomyces gravidus. The sequence continues at coordinate 26,322 of QXDP01000228.1, read as the reverse complement.
AGGTTGTAGCTTGACATGCTTGAGATGTGTATTCATCTGCATATCTACCGCTGTGATGGTGCCGGTGACGGTTGAGCCGTTCTTGAGGGAGAGGGTGACGGTCTCATTAGTGAGCTTCATGAGGAAGCGGACTAGCTTCATGACTGTAGCAGCAGCAGCAGCAGCAGCAGCAGCAAGCGATACTAGTACTCGGCGACTGTCTTTCTTGGTTGTCGAAATTGTTTTGAGCAGATTGAAGAAGCGACTTTTGTATCTACTGCCTACTCATCTATCGTACAGTGGATTAGCTAGCTAGAATGCTCTCAAGATGCTTCAGATCATGCTCTCTACCATCCAGACACAGCTACAGAAGCTATGCATCCATTGCAGACAAGTACCAGCACAAACTACTCCAAAGGGCCGGTAAAGAAGGCATCAAGGGCAACGACGCCATTGCTCAGCTGCGGCAAAAGTACAGGGCTCGTGTTAGGGAGCAGGAGGAAGTGGCTAAAGTGCCAATCAATTCTGTCGCTGCTTCAACTACTGCATCCGAGGCAATAGGTAGTCAGCGCGAGACTGGTTCTGCTGCAAATAAGACAGCGCCGTCGAAAGCTCGGCATAAGCGTATTGATGCCTACATCGACATTGGCAAGCTACGTCTGCATGATGCGAAAGAGATCGAGCTACTATGGCGTGCTCGCTTTGCAAATCAGGAAACAGCCCTGTGCGCCGTTATCCCAGGCGAAACGTATAAAGTCCTCTATCGCAATGCTCGCCATCACCCCATGTTCGTCCTGCCGCTCTTTCGACCAAGTCAAGGCGTCGAAATGCAGTTCTGCCAATGGACGTTTCCGGATGGCGAAACGGCGCATCTTATCTTGACAAGCCTGCTCGAGTACAAGACGCGTGGTGAGTATGCACGTCCGCATACCATTATCGAGCATCATGCAGAGCTGCTGCAAGAAAAGGGAATTGTCCTCATGAAGGGCGATTTGACAGATTCACGCGCCTTGAATGGTCTGCAAGCGACGTGGATGCTGACGTTGCTGCAACGATTTTATTGCGTCGATGAAGCCTCCACGAGTGAGGAATCGCAAAAACGGCGCAAGATGCTCCTTGACTTTTCAGCAGGCACGAATCTCGATGTCGATGCGCTCATTGAAGAAGCCAAGCAAGTCCCAGGTGCTGGTGAGCTCTGAATTTCCAAATTTATCGCATCATTCGCATCATCAAGCATACAAAAGACCGCCCACTAGTCCTTGTCTACCTTGCCAGAAAGCAACGGTGCTGCATGTCCGTCACTTAGCCGTCTTCCTCTTGTGAAGGCGACACCTCCACGTTCATCCAATTCGACCTCTGCAAGTGGCAATCGTACTGTCCCAGAGTGTCGCGCATACTCACACTCGATCCGCAAGAACAGCCACATCCACCGTCTCAGGACTTCTGCATATTGGAAGCGATAATCCCACCGCGCTACGACGGACTGTGGCTGAAATTTGGCAAGCCATAGAAAGCGAAGCAGCGTATCGACCACAATGGCCACAGTGTAGACGAAGCTCGGGAAATGCGTTTGTCTGCGAAAGACATGTCCTTCTTCGCCATGCACAAATAAGTCCCAATCTTTGCAAATGTCCCAGTAGAGAGAGTAAGCACTATTGATGACACACGCTGCAATCCATGCTATCCGCAAACCGCCATGTGAAATATAGCTTCCCGAGACGCCTCCAATAATGTCGCCCTTGCCTTGTCCTATGCCTGTTGCAGATAATGCAGAGAGAAAGATGACGGGGAAGGCTGTTGCGTACTTGATGGCATTAAGCAAATGATTCTGTTCGCCTGTACGAGAGAGCAAGATCAAGCACTGTCGAAGTCGCACCCAGTACGGCGCCGAGACAGCTAAGGCAATGCATGCATTAACAAGAACGCTGCCTTGCTGCATGCCAAGCACTGAAAAGACCAGTGCACAGGCATCACCAAAGACGCGCGCATAAGAAGTAAGCACATCAGCGACCAAAATGTCGAGAAAGCGTGAGCCTTCTTCGTCTGTACTGATGCCACCCACACTGATTCGCGCCATCTGGGAAAGAAGGCGACGTCGTTCAGTGGCGAAAGGGATGATGCGGAACCGTGCAGGTGCTGCGAGGATGAGCAGGATAGCTGCAAGCGATGCGACGGGTACAAGACTGCTGTGTATGACTTGCTGAGCCAATAATCCCACACAGAGGATGAAGGCAAAGATGAGTGAAAGCAAATAACATGCCCGCGTCCTCTGCAGCGTACCATGACTTGAAGAAGCACCTGCTTCCGGTGCAATGAGCCGTTCCACTGGTATGCCAGATGCGCCGGAGACTGTCAGATTTGTTGCAAAGAGGAAGAGGCCAAAAACGACAATGACTGGGATGCGAAAGGAGAGTGACAGGCCGACTTGTAGTAGGCCATCTTCGGCCATAAAGCAACGTCAAGGGCCACGCAACAGAGCAAGTCGCGTGAATAAAATATGCTTGTCGAGCGCGTCGTTGCGTTGAATAGATGTAAAAGAGGCAGTCACATGTATACTACAAGCCTAAGCCGCTACTGCCGGCGCCTTCTTGATGGCATCCTGCACCCTGACAAACGCCTTATTGGGCCCTGGCACAGGACCTTTCAAATAAAGCAGACCTTCTGCCTCATCGACTTTGACTACTTCGACGTTCTGCACCGTCACCTGTTGCCCGCCCATGCGACCGGCCATTTTCTTACCAGGCAGCACACGACCCGGATCCTGTGACTGTCCCATAGAACCTGCGGCTCTATGTGATATACTCACACCATGTGATGCGCGCAAACCTTTAAATCCATGTCTCTTCATCACACCTGCGAATCCTTTTCCCTTACTTACCGACTTGACATCGACATACTGTCCTGCAGTGAAATGTGAAGCCAATAATTGTGTTGCCGGGGTATACTGCGCCTTGCCATCGGCATCTACTAGCGCCTCATGCGACAAGACGCGAAACTCGGCAACCTTTTCCTTCGGAAACACTTTACTCTTTGCAAATTCGCCAAGTTGCGCGCGATTGACATTCCGAGGCTGTCGTATACCGAAGCCTACCTGCACCGCATTATAACCATGCTTTTGTTCTGTTTTGTGTTGTAGTACTTGCACTCTGTCCAATTGCAGAATCGTCACTGGAATCTTCTTTCCCTGATCATCCCAGAGTCCCGTCATGCCGCATTTTGAAGCAATGAGACCAGGCCGCCGTGGAATCTGCTGGCGTGTGAGCGCAGCTGTTGGTGAATGGCCGAGAATGGCTGTCGGGGCCGTATTTTGCCGCAGTGGAGCATTCAATTGTGTGCTCATTTGGCGCAGGCTGCCTAGTTGACGCTGCAGCATGGCCTCTCCAGTGCGGCAGGGCAGCATCCTGTTCCTTATAGAACAACTGCCTATACCTTGTCACTCTTAAGCTTGTGCTCGACTGCTGAATTTCTTGGTCAAGTGATGCACGTGTTTTTGTCAGTGAGGAAAGAAATAGATGGACTTAATTAGCTAGCTGGCGGTAGACTGAGGAGCTACTGCACAGAAGAAGTACCGGTACCAGGAACATCGACCGAATCGATCCACCCTGCCAACTCTCGTGCCATGTTCCAAGCACCATCGTCAGCCATCGTCAGGCCTTCAAACCAGAATGGATTCATATCTGGATCCATGCTCAAACCATTCTGCATATCATAGATATTCGGTGGCACTGAAGAAAGATTCTGTGCTTGCGGTGTAGACGGCGCTTGCTGTGTCTGTTGTTGTTGAGGTTGATGTTGCTGATATTGTTGTTGCTGACTCTGATGATGTTGCTGCTGCTGCTGCTGATGCTGCTGAAGCGGCTGCGTTTGCTGGCCATGCACAGACAATGCCTTACTCGCTACACCAGTCGATCCTTGTGGCCTTTCCAGCTTCGTCATCGTCGCTTCGACCAATCGCTCGAAGGAATCCCGATACCGTCGAATATAGGACGCACGCTCGCCCATGATGCTAAGTACAAAACTGCATGCACGGATATTATTGCTCACGCCAAACGACCACACTTTCTCGCCTCCAAGCCAGAGACAATAGAGCAAAGTTAAGCCAGCAACGTAGACTGTGTGAACAGTGACGAAGGTGTGGCCGTACTCTGGTGACTGATGGAGGCGCTTGTGGATTTGGCATATGGTACCAGCACTTTCCAGACACTGCTTCAAAAGCTCCATCTCTGATCCAAGCGCTGGGTTGAGACTTTTGTCGATGCTTGGATTGACTGTCAGTGACAAGAATGGCTGCAATAGCATGCGAATGAGCTTGTTGTAAAAGAGCAGTGGCCTGTCCAGCTCAAGCCCTTGCATTTCGGGTGGGATAGAGTGGCGTTTCCAATGTTGCAGGCTCTCATAGACCGGATACAATTCTGGCAACAGCGTGGCAATGGGTACATCCACACGTAACACCGTCCGCTGCATTCTCGATTCAAGCCTGCGAAGTTGTTGTAGCAGAATGGACTGTGACATGGATGAATATGGGAAAGCTTCTAGACCACGCTCGGGATTGCCAAGTTTTGCCGTCTCCAGCTCGGCTTCATCGCAACTCCAAGGCATAGGCTGGTCGATGTCCGTATCGATCAAACTTGGAGGACGGCCAAGTGTACTCGCAAGAACTCCTTCGAGATAATACATTGTCCAGAATAAGCATCGTCGTTGTTGTACTTGTCGTGGCGGCAGATTATTGGTGGATGCTTCTCTGTGCAAGCCAAGTTCTGTTGTGGTACGCATAGCAAGGCCCGCCATATGCCAACTCGACCATGTCCGTGAATCAGAGCGCATGTGATAGAGCATCAGCAGTGCCATGGCTTGAATATTGTTGAGCGCTGAACTCGCGCGCGCTGCTGTAATGTGCTTCAGCGCCTGAATATAGAAGAGCTCTGGCGTCGGCTCAGTATAGTCTTCCGTTAGACGCAGGTTCAACCCTGCAATGGCATATACCATGAGAAGCATAAACTTGCTGAACCCATGCTCATTCCCACTTGCTTGCTGGGCAAATAGATGCCGCCGTCGAGCATGTAAATCCCATAGATCGCTTTTGAAGACAACTGGAAATCGACCATGAATGCGACCGATATATGCATTAATGAGGCGCGCGCTCAACGCGTCTGATGGTATTTCGAGTGTCTGTCGTTGAAGTTCTGCGATATTGATGGAACTCAATCTGTCTTCACCTTCAAGATGGCCGTAGTCTTGCACGTTGACAGTGCGATCCCACACGACAGCACTGGCCATTTCGGACAAGTCTCTTGCCAGGGTGAAGCCAGAAGTCGCCCCAATGTAATACTCTGTGCCAGCGACGTTCCGGCCCGATAGCGCACCAACAATTTCTGCGACACTGTTACTCGCTTCGTCTCCGCCAGCATGTTTGGCAGCTGTGCTAGTCGCGGCGCCATCATTGGATTGCTGTGGGAGCGGAGTGCCACTAAGCGCCAACTGCGCTTCGAGATGCGCAATGTGTTCCTCTAAACCGCGAGTATAAGCAGAAGATGGTCCGTGTGGGTCAGGCGGCGGGGCCCTGGTACATTCCAAGCCAGCTTTCGCACAATTCCCGCAGCTCGGCAAGACATGATCACACTGAGTGTCAGCAGGCCGTCATTTTTTGAGTTTGCGCATAGCCACGTACTTTTTGTTTCCGAGTCTTGCAGCGATCGCAAGCTGTTCTTTGGCGCTTCCTCGGTCGGCCGTCGTGTTCAGAAGGTGAGTGCGCTGATGAGTCGCCGTGGAGTGACTCGTGATCGTGCTTCATGGCATGTACTGGCACTGATTCTGCTATATGACAGGAAGGAGCGCCTTTCTCTGCTGTGTCGTCGTTGAATTGTCGCAACTCGAGCAAGAAGGCGACAACCAGAGACAAAGAGGCTGCTAGCTTGATTCTTGGGAGTGTCTAGACTATGTGAGGGTCGTCGCCTTAGCAGAAGCATACAAAGCAGCTGGCCTCAAACCTTGTGCGACAATCTGACGTTGGGAAACGTGATGCATCGCTCTGCTGCCAAAAGCTACTCTGCCCTCTACAGTGAAGAAGCTCGCATTGCTCGTAGGCCATCCTGAGCTGTTCTGAAGTTGGTCTCTAGCTCTCATCATCTCGTCGATACCCATCAGCTGCAGTGTTTGCGCGTGCCTATTCGCGTTATGTCTGTGAAGACTCCTGAACTTGCAAGCTATCAAGAAATCTGCAACCAAGGTCAGCTGCAGACCGGCCTCGTGACTACGGAAGAGTGCCTTTAGCTCAAAGTATCAGCTCGTGAATGATGCGACTATACCCGCGCCCTTGCTTGGCAGACTGTCGCTTAGGGCAGCGGAAGTGCAGAATCCCCGAATACGCATCTTGTTCCGAGAGTATGTCCTAGACGCCTGGATCCCTATTCCTTGGGCCGAGTCATGTGTTCTAGTTGATGGCAAACAAAATGCTATCAATGGTCTATCGGGATAATCATCTCAAAGGCCTTCCTCATATTGTCGTTCCGGTTGACAGCCCCTGAAGATCATCCAAGATTGCAGCATTCTTCTGTCGATGACTATTCTTGAGGGTATCTCGGACACAATTTCTTCCATCGATTCCTCTCCTCAACGGTCAGTCACTCACGATGCACATCAAGCAGCAGCAGCATCTTCTTGTCATTCTAAACAGCATTCTTGCAGCCAGCGCATGCGAGCGCGTCACATTCCGATTCAGTACTCTCGTGGATTTCCCCAAAGATCATCGCGACTGCGGCGCTGCTTGCGAACAAGCCGCCAGGTCGTTCTGGGAGAACGTACAAGATACTCTCAAAAGCGACGACAGCAGGGACGTATGCCAAGCGGAAGGTGGCGTGTGTGTTCGATTCGACGAGCAGCCGCTGCCTTACTTCGAACGGCTGCTCCAGCACCGACACGGCGATACGTGTTATTGTCGAGCAAACCTTCTCTATCTCCGCTGGCAATCGGCAGATATGGACACAGCCATCTGTACCAACCACGCAGAGGCTGGTGCACGTCTCGTCATAAACTACGGCAAAGGCTCTGAACAACACGGTGCTCACTGGCAATTTGAAAAGTCACTCCCACCTTGGCAGACAGGTTTACATTGCAAAAATCAACCCCATGCTTGCAAGTGCGGCCTAGATAGGGCATTCAACGAGACCTCCACTTGCTGAAGCAAGCTTCTATCCGATTTGATGTGTGTCTGCCGCTTGTCAGTTGTCGAGCGAATTCCTCAAGGATTACAGGGATCTGATCAGCTGCGATAGCCTCTGGCCTAGCTATGAAATACCCTCAAAGTGACCTAATGCCTACCAGCTTGTCCTTGCCTTATGCCTTTCCACAGATGACCAAGTCTCGCCTGGGCCAACTTGGAATCTGGCTTATATATCCGTCGGTCATCAGATTGCGCCATCCTCAAGATGTCGATCTATCGTCCGCAATTTCAGGGGTCCACGTATTTCGCATTGGGAAAGGTGGGCCCCTGCATTTGATGCGACCTTTGCAGCGCAAAAGCAAGATAATCGGGTGATCTGCAGTCCTGTCGCTGGTCACGCGCTCGAAAGACTGGTCCGCTTGGAGAAAAGCTTATAAGATACCGCCCGGCCGGCGGTGTATCCTTCACCAAGATGCAACCACTCGCTCAATCAGCTCTTGGACTCGCCATCATATCATCACTGTTCTCCACCTCCACGGGATCCAAAATTGCATTCAAAAAGCAAAAGGACTGCCAGCAAATCTACATTGGCCGCATTCACGATGAGCCGGAGTCATGTAGCTCAACAACATGCTCAACGTGGTTCGCAAACCAGCAAGATATGGTCAACCATGACTACAATGAATACAAGAAATATGATCCAGATCCATGCCAAGCAGAGTCTGGAACAGTCAAGATTGAGCATTGGACTTCAGAACTGCCGGACAGCTCCTCTTGCCGCTGCACCAGAGCTATCATCTTATGGCGAATGCACAAAAAGGGTCAGAAGCTGCGAAAGGATGGTACAAAGGTTTCTTGTGATTTCGAAAGCACGTCCAAACGCTTCAAGGAGACATATGATTTCAAGGGCACAGTCTATCGCGGCCAAACCGCCGTTCACTGCCATGAACCGCACGCCAATTCGCCATGTCGCGAATCTACCGATACGGACGGGAAGAGCGAGAATGACAAGGGCCTACCCGTCAACGAAGAGATGTGTGTCTGGCATTACAACACTGCCAAGTTTGTTGAGGGCGACCGAGGCAAGGACACATACTAGCTTTTGATTCATCTCAACCTCTGCGGCTTTGAGCAAGTACATGTCATAAGTCTTTCTTTCGTCGTCGCCGTGTCTATGACTTCTTATGTCCCATAGACTGAATCAAGCCAAGAAATGCTTCGTCTGCTTTGACTTGCTATGCTGAGCTGCTAATGGGCTATTTTCATCGGCAGACCTTGATGTACTGAGCTTCACAAAGGCGAAGTGAACAGAATCTCGAACGACATTGATTCTCGTCATGAAGAGCTGGTCGCTCTCTCACTATGACTCCCAAGTCATGTCGCATGCTCTTCACAGCTCACACTCGCTGCTTTAGATCTCGCATGATCTAGCTTCTGACTCTTCCGTGAACAGCCTCGAATTTGCCAATGATCTAAGCTTCAGTACGGGGAGCCAGATCGACACTGAAGCAGTTTTTTTCGACTCAGTCATACTCAGCCCGCGTTCTCGGGGAGGCGTACGCTAGGTCCTGGAGTCGAGGGCCACCTCGCGAATAGCGGTAGACGTGATTTCACACGTGAATTTCATTCGCAGGAGGAGCAAGTTGTGTCAATCATTGGCAAGTTAGCGACCAAGAGAGTATTCCCTGTGAGACGTGTGCTTCAAAGCAATCCTGGGAAGCCTGCTATAGCTACTGCAGATCAGGCTCCAACTCTGCAGCTGCAGCTGTGCTTTCCAAGGTTCGTCTTTGTTAGCGCCAAAACACTTGATTACCCATCTGAACAGCCATCAACTTCACGACACTCGCGCCCACTTTCTCGCACTTCCACCTCTGTTCCTAACACTTGCTTGTCGTGTCAAGTGACCGCTGATTTTGAAATGTGCTTCTGCCTTTAAATGCGAAGTACGGCTTGGGGAGTCACGCGGTCGTGATCCAAGCGCTGAGCAGAATTCTCCTCGTTCGATTTCAGACCGTATCTTCAGGAACGCCGTTGCAGATCTCATTTTTCCTCGATCCAATCATTGAGTAGAAAAGAAGCTCCCGTTTTTGAGAGACTCGTCAGAAGAATCTTTGATTCACGATTAAATTGCGCGACACCTACCTCTGCGTACAGCACGCAGCCAGTAAAGCTCGCAATCAAAAGGCACATTCAAGAAGGCATGACATCAGTTCGACTACCTGTCAGAATGAATTGCGAGCAGTGGCCAGACCATAACAAATCAAGGGCAAATGCTTATCGCAAATTGAATGCAAATTTCAGTCATCCACGATAAGCGGTCAAATAGGGGCAGCTGCCAAAGGAGGCCTCAGAGCGATCGACGACCTCGCTATCAAGTGGATGCTTCAGTCTCCTTGCGCGATTTCGTCATGCCTCAAAAGCGCTCAAGATGCTGTTCGCATGGACAGAGATATGTCAAGACTGGATTCTGATGCATTGCAAGGCTACAAGTCGTCCTTCGAAAGGAGGAAACGCTCAACGAACTTACCTCCAGGTTCGGTGAATAGCCTCTCATCGTATCTCGCATCTAACGTTGTGCTGATCCTTCGCAAATGAGGCATGAATGACAAACACAGCAAAAAAGTCCTCCGGCCCACGCCAGCTCGGGAGCTTTATCAGGACGGCTCCCATCTACAACTTGACATCAGGATCGAAAATATGCCTGTCTCAGTTCACAGCCGCTTGATGCTCTTTGGAATCGCTATTCTCATCCAAGTGGGCTTGCCAACAGCGTCCGGATTGCAGTGTCAGTCGGTCTTCTTTGGGAAAGCCGTCCCGGCGAAGACCAGCCCCACACAACCTTGTGATGAAGATGTCTGCTCGAGAACAGTGGAAGATGCGGTACCATACGCGGTGAACCTCTTTGCGGTCTATAACAAAGGGCGCTCTCCCTGTGAGATCTCCGATGGCGCCATCAGAGTTTCTTATCCGGTGACCGACTACGACGATGGCATCTGCAAGTGCCTTGTGGGAGTCCTGGTCAGGCGAATGAAGCAGTCTGGAAGTCTTAAGGATGCACACGGAAATGAAGTAAAGTGTGACTTTGAATCTCTAGCAGAGCACCTCAAGCAACTCGGCGACGGAACATCAGTCACCGAGGTTCGTCGCGGTAACTCCTGTCATTGCAAATCTCGAGGCAGCGATTGTGTGGAGAATGGCAAGACAGGCAGACCATGCGACTAAAACCCCGAGCAGCTGGCCTTGCAAGATCCTCATGGCGATCCACCATCACTGGGAACTGTCTAATGCGTCTCCTTGGCAGCAACCGGCCTAGACTACCTTTATTCTCTCACGACTAGCCTGACGCACGGCCTGCACTGTAGCACTGTTGGGCGGATTGACACAAGCTGCTTCAACGCAAGCTTGAGTCATTGTATTTGTTCAACACACATGCACGTCACGGACTCGCTTTCCTGTTCGACCATCTGTCAACCACCAGTTGGCGTAGACATCCATTCCCATTTGAATTCTCCACATCTCCATGAACAACAGTCTTCTTCGTATTTGAAACTCCTTGTCTCTGGCAGAATTCTCCTCGCACATAAAATGAAGACTATTGCAGCAATGTCATTCTATCATGCGCGAATATTGGCAGAAAAGTATTCTAGTCTTTCAATTTCAGGGGAAAGTTCACCAATTCTTCACGAGCATGAGCCAGCCAGTCAAACTATTTAGACCGGCAAGCTTGATCCTTCCAAGGCTCTTCAATCCAATTCAAGTCAAATTTTCTGTCAATGCAGATTGCCAGCTGCCGAAGACAACACGTATGGGGTGCCGTCCGTTCTTTGGTGGCACATTCGGCCACCAAGAAGTCAACGCTGACTGATCTGACAGTGGCGCAGCCTGCTGAAGCCTCCTTTACCTTCGGGACCGAGTCTAGCCCTTCCGGCAGATCTGCCTCTTTGTCAATAGTAATATCCGCATAGGCAGGATTGAACTCTTTGAGTCAGTGTAGCCATGCCATCACCACGGCCGCCGCAACCTAGTACGACGCCAACAGCACCGCGAGAATGAAGTGCGCTGCTTGTTGGCCTGAGTACTGCGCCGCCATGTGTCGCTACGTTTTTGTGCTGGGTTAGTGTTAGCGGGCTCGCTTTCAAAGACATTTTGTCGTCCGCAAATCCGTGGTGATGGCATGGCTACACTATCTCAAAGAGTTCAATCCTGCCTATGCGGATATCACTATTGACACAGAGGCTGCTGCCTTCGGTCTCGAGGCTGTCCTTGTCTTGGAGGAACATAACCTGCACTGTGTATAGGGCCTTCGGTCGGGAGAGCGCGAATCGCAGGACGGCGCCGTCGATGGCACTCTTTGAACAAAGCTTGAAGCATTGAATGAGCCTGCGACAGTATCAGCATCTGTAAGGGTGACTCAATGCACTCGTCAAGATATCCCTTCGTCCGACTCGTCACTCAGCACAATCGGCTCGAGCTGTCTCTCCTGAGGAATCAGTGCCAATCTGCCTGGTCCAGCCCTTGGAGACGTATGATACCTGCCTGGACTTGCTACATCAAGGCTTGGAATTCCAGAATCTGTTCGGTCCACTGGACGACGCCTTCGATTCTGTGCCGTCTGAAACAAATCGTCCATCGTCTCGAGGAATATGCGCTTCTCCAGTTCTTCTTCGCCTGGAACCATTTCGGCGGAATACTCATCTAGATATTGCTCAATGCCTTTGACCAGTGTTTTCTCCCACAAAGGCGCAGATCGGCACTCTGCGAAAGAAGCTGCATTTTGATCCGCTTGCAAGTCTGCAACAATTTCATTCGATCGAGTATTTGCCTCTTCGTAAAAAGCAACCACTTTTGGATCTGCTCGGATCACTTCTGGTCTCAGTTCTGCAATCTGAAGGCCTTCCAGGGTACGACAGCGAGACAGCGCCACGTAAGCCTGTCCGGTCGAAAACACCTTGTCGATGCGTATGTTTGCACGATCAAGAGTCATTCCTTGACACTTGTGTATTGTCATGGCCCAGGCATGGATCAGCGGAATCTGCAGACGACTCGCTGTCACTCGATGCGATATTGGCACTTCCCACGTGACTGGCCGAATGATTCGTGTAGCACCCGTGCAAAACATGACGATCGGTAAACGCATCTGACTCTTGCCATTGTGGTTCTGGAAAACTTGAAGCTCATCGACTGATTTTTCGGAATCTTTTTGCGAATTTTGGAGAAGATCTGAGATGCATTCCTCACCATCGACAAAGTCGACCACGACACCGCGTGAGCCGTTGACAAGCCTGCCGGCGAAGTCTAAATTTTTGATCAGCATGACCTGTGCACCGATTGCGAGAGACAATTCTCTCGGTGCTTGACCTTTGTCCAAAGAGCTCCGAATCTCATAGTGTGAATACTCCGGATCAGCGTGGATGCGGTCGACTGCTTTGTACATGAGCTTCGGCCCTTCAAGCTTCGCAAATGCGCTGTTATTGGTCGCGCTCACATCGATGCGTTTCGGGTGCAGGTTGGTCGGTATGATATCTGCAAGGCCCCCGCCTTGCTTTGCTGCAAGGGTTTGCGAGGCAGAGTCGATCGGAATAGCGTCAAGTGGTCGTTCACATGACTTGAGTAGCGCAATATCTTCGTCAAGCAGCTTGCCAAAACGTATGCGATTAAGGCAATCGACAAATTCCTTGTCTTCTTGGCGAAACACCTGTTTGAGCATGACTTGAACAAGGTTAAGCTGACGCCAAGGGTACGACTCAAAGACATACAAAGCATCGCGATTCATAGCGTAATGGCAGTGCGCCGCATTGCAACGTACCCACTCTGGATCATCGTATAGGGGTGGCGGCCTTGAACTGTTTGGAGGCGGATTACATGGCACAAGCTTGCGACCGCCACATTTCCAGCAGTTCTTCTCGACAGAGACAGGTGGAAGCTGACAGAAATCTCCGCATAAAATAATTTGGAGTCCGCCGAATGGTCTCGAATTCCGACGAGCGTTTTGTGCAATCTGATCAACCTTGACGAAGAGATCGACACCAAGCATGCTGATTTCGTCGATGATGAGGACATCAAGGTCGAGCCAGCGTTGCTTCGCTTGCTTGTCCAATTGACGGATATATCCGAGCCACCCAGACTTCCCAAGTCCGAGATGGGCGAAACTGTGAAGTGTCGTGCCTCCAACATTTATGGCTGCAATGCCGCTCGGAGCTGTCACTTGGAAGGAACGTCCTTGACTTTGCAAGTAACGGCAAATTTCTTGAAGGGTAAAGCTTTTCCCGCAACCAGCAGAGCCTGTAAAGAACACATTGCGTTTGGCTCGTACGGCCGCCATGACTGCAAGCTGCTCTTTGCAAAGCCGCACATCTTCTCTATACTGACCCCGCTTGACAGGACTGTAGCCTGGCATACCGATCGAGTCGGATGGGTCGGCGACAGCAAGTCCAAAGCGTGCCAGATAGGACATGCCCTGCTCTTTGCGCTTCTGATTGCGAAGCTCAATCGCGGCACGCTTCTTCTCCTCAATCATTCGACGTTTCTGCTCTTCTTCGGATAGCAGTCCAGGAGAGTATGCGCCTGGCGTGGCGGGGTTTCGAGGCGTGGTTGGCGTATGCGGAGAGCATGGAGTGCCCGGCGTTTTTGGTGCTGCGGGCGGTATACTGACCTTTGGATGTGAAGACTCGAATCTGTCTGATTCGAACTTGCGCTTACTTGGTGTCCTGGGCGCTGGTACTGGCAGCCCTGGGCGTTTTGGCGAGGATCTATCATGATTGATGGGCGCTTCAGGTTGCGGACTGCTGGAGAAGAGCTCTTCTAAAGACGGATAAAGCTTTCTTGCGTTAGGCTGAGCTATAGCCAGACCATTAGCCCGCGCGTCATCTGGCGCAGTTGACTCGAACATGTCGGACTCAGCAGATGGCACACGCTGATTGCCATTGGCGACAGAGCTAACGGATTGTATCTCCGGCATGCTTTTATTTGATATCTAGGGCGAGATTATAGCCAACATGCACTGGTTTTAATAGCTCAGCTTAACACGAAAATCATACAATATCCAGCTAGTGCAGTCATGCAGTGAGCGTTGTGTATGTTGTGGTGTTGCTGATTGCCGAAATTCCAAAAACATCCACACTGCGAACTTGCACTCGCTTGCAAGTGCAATTGAAGGCAGCTATAAAGCCTGCTCGTGCATGGTCTTGCGCGTGCTTCTGCATACGACTGCTGCCATTGCTTTGACGAGCTCTATAGTGCGCTTGAGTACAACTGGTTCAGCTCAAACAATTGCAAGAATGTCTTCCATCACTTTGGAAGGAGTCCAGAAGAATCAAGCTGATGGGAGCCCTGGCTCATCAAGTACAGCAGCTCATATCGGTGCAGGTCCTTCTACTGAATCCAGCAAGAGCCAACTACTTTTGCCATCATCAGACGATGCAAGCACAAACACTTTGAAAGTCGATGGCGATTCCATCTCCTTCGATCATCTAGGGCCAATTGTTCTCAACACGGACGGCACGCTCTCTAGAATCGGCAATTGGGATCAAATGACGGAGCCTGAGCGATGCGCGACGAAGCGTATGGTCGCAAAACGCAATTTGGAAAGGAAGAAGATGCTGGAGGAGAAGGAGCAGGCCGCTCGACAAGCAGAGCCTGAGCAAGCTTGAGACAATGAAAGATTATCATGAATATGAAATAGAAATGCTTACGATTGAAATGTGACTGTGCAATTAGTGTTGCGTCTTTGTCATGCGCGCTCACCGTGTCTGTTGAGTGATCATGTCGCGCCCGCTGTTGCGCATACAGAGGTTCACGAGGCTGACATGCAGGCCATGTTGTCCCGTATATACGCCGCAACATAATCTATGCGCAAGTCAACAGCTTTTTGTGCAGCCGAGAAGCATACGGAGGTATAGTACCAACAATCCCGACGCGCCGCCTGCGACTGCGCCTTTTCCCTTTCTATGGCCATCTCTGCCGCAGCCGCCAGCAGAGTCGCCTCACAACTGGCCTGCCATCATCACAGCGAATCCATCGTCATGGACAGACCGACTCTTTATTCGGTTCTTGTCCGTCCTCATCAAGTATAGCTGGCTCAACAGGAGCATGAATTGGGGGTTAATCAATATGCTTTTGACGCAGAGAGAGCTTAGTGTCAATTTCATCAAGGGCTCAGCTTTTGCGTTTGGCGAGTTTTTGGCGCGACTGAGTGGTAGCAAGTCGGAGCCATGGCAGGCATTGTGCACGGAAGAGTTTGTTGGCTATCTTGAGGCCAGACTACCTACAGACTTGGCACGGAGCAAGATGTCGCTTGCTGCTGACGATTCGACACCTGGCAATCTGAAGCTGTCGATGCGCGATTGCTGGCTCTGGCTTGGAAAGAAGGATGCATTCGTCTTGGCTGATGGGAAATTCGGTGGCATCAAGGATTCAGAGTCCTTGCGCGATCCCAAATCCAGGACAGTCTGCGTGCAGCTGCCATATACTGCGCTTGTTCAGGAACCTCTGAGTGATGGTACGTCTGTACCGCCGCTTGACTATGCCGGCGAGTCTGGTATCCGCTTCGCCGTTGATATACAAATGGACGGCGATTTCAAGTATACGTATGGAGGCGAGGAAATGACTGAATCACGACAGACTGTTGTGCGATTTATATCACAGCATTTTCCGCCACAGTTGTGCAAGACTGATCAGGAACGGAGTGCGCGTATTTTCAAGATTCGTGAGGAGTTGGAGTGGAAGATTTGTGATGTGGACTATGTGCTGCAGCGGGAGTCATTTGCAGACCACAGGAGTAGTCAAAGCTGCTGAGGAGGAGCTGGTGAAGCAAAAGAAGCATAGCAAGAACAAGAGCAAGAACAAGAGCGAGAACAAGAGCAAGAACAAGAGCGAGAACAAGAGCAAGAACACTAGCATCTGTGCATTCCATCTGAATCATTTCTTCTCTCAACGACAAAAAGTGAAAGAGCGAAGAGCGGAGCTCGAGCGAAGGAAGAAGCAAGAGAGAGAGCTAAGAGAGGGTTGCTGCAGTATCAGACAAACAGAGACTTACATCGTCGACATCAATTGGAAGCGCAAGCTCACACAATACTTCAATTGAGCTACATTTGACTACGCATGTCCATTTACTCGCGAGAAGCGCTTCTTCAGCTGCGCGAATCGCCTCTTGCAGCGACTGCAGCTCCCGATCTACCATCCTGGATATCGAGCGAAGCGATTGAGAAAGCGCAAAAGGAGCCGCGAGTTTCTGCTCGCACGAATGGCGGTATGTCAAAACATATCATGAGCCACGAATTGACAGGACAGCTGATGCAGATAACGACGGATTCATTCTACGAGAGCCGAAAAGTAAGCGTGAACCTCGTGATAAGGATACACGCGCCTCATCCGATCGTCTATTCGAACGCCGCAATCCATTAACGAAGGAAGACCGCGGTTTCGACAAGAACGATGTCTTCAAATCGTTGAGAGAGCCAAGACGGCCGGATGCTGCTGAAGAGAACTTTGCATCGAGGCGGAATGCGAAGAAGCAGCAACAGCAGCAACAAACAGCGAGAGAGACTAAAGAGCCTGCTTGGGCGGCGCAAGAGAAGAAGCAATCCACCCCGGCCTCAAGTGCACGCAAAGATGAGGACGACGACGCAAGTGGCAAAACAGCCGATGACTTTGAGCGGTGGAAAGCGTCAATGCGCAAAGCAGAAGGTCTTGAGGCAGGCGCTCAAGCAAGCGAATCAGTCCTCCCGCCCTTGCCGGCGCAAGACTCGCCGGCCAAGGATATCAAGGCGCCTCCGGGATTCACGCCTGCCATGGCATCCACAGAAGACGGCGAGGCTCTCATGAATAAGCTTTTTGCAGCAGGAAGTAGTGCAATGCCCTCAACTGACAAGCAAACCAAAGCGTCGCCGCCACAGCAGCAATCAACTGGATCATTGTCAGGCAGCAGCAAATTCAGCAAGTTCTTTTCCGCCTCACAGCCAGCATCTGCTTCACACACCGATGCGAGGCAAACACAGCAGGTTCAGCAGGAAAGAGGACCAGATATCTTTGCCGCCTTGTCAGGTACAAGTGGAGATAGCAACAAGCCTAAAAA
Organism: Protomyces gravidus; assembly: GCA_003717255.1. NCBI lineage: Eukaryota > Fungi > Ascomycota > Taphrinomycetes > Taphrinales > Protomycetaceae > Protomyces > Protomyces gravidus. The sequence goes on along the minus strand of QXDP01000228.1, from coordinate 9,112 downwards.
CAAAGATGATGCGGAAGGGCTTGAACGCATTCTTGCAATGCTGTCCTCTTCACAACTCAAGAGCAACGAAGCATCTGCTCATCAAGCAAGCCGCCCAACACAGGATCACGGCGCAGTTCATGACGATGTCTACGCAAGTCGCGGTAATAATCCTTCTCAACCACTTCGAGGCAGTGGGTACGCTGGACCGACGGGACCTTCTCCTTATCCGCAATATGGTGAGCGTATGCAAGGACCGGCATTCTTTGGTGCTCGGCACCCGGCTAGTCCGCAACAGGAGCGCCAGATGCCTTCTTATTCACCCGAATACGGCTACCTGAGCTATGCGCCTTCAGGTCCTCCTGCAGGTATGATGCCAGGTGCTGCGTTCACCGGGCGTCCTCCAATGCCGATGCATGGTCCATTGGGACATCCTGGCGTACCACCGATGCCGCTGCCCATGCAATCTATGCAGCCTATGCCAGCGATGCGAGATGGAACGACAGGTGCTGGGAGTATTCTAGGACATCATGCGCAGAATCAAGACTTTTTCAGTAGTCTTCTCTCGCAGGCCGGTCCGCAACAGCAGGACTCGTTGCATCATATGGGCGGGCCGTCTTCGCCACAGCGTACGATGGCTGGGCCTGCAGGTGCGCGACCTCCGCCTAGGATGCATGAGCAGAATCAGCAGCAGTCTACAAATTCTCCGCGTCGGTATGATGGAATGCCGCCACTTGGCGCGCAACAAGGAGCACAGGGTCATCATCCGCAAGCGTGGCCGATTGACCCACAGACCATGCAACAGCAGCAACCCTCGTCTCAATCGCAATCATACAGATGATGGGCCAGTCAGCATGTTTCTTCATAGCGCTCATGCTGTGCCTTGCTACTGCCTTTGTAGTTTTCAACTGTGACTGCGACATTTCCTTCTTTCGCTTTCTTTCGAGTTGCGCAAACACTCAAAAGGTGCTCACGGATAAAGTATCTCTGTCTTGTCCCTAGGGTTGGACAAATGCCAGCAAGTGAGAGCAAGCGCGCGCTTGCAGCGAGTATTTGTGATTATCTACAGCAATCATTGCAGGATGGAGACATCGATGCAGCACATAAAGCTGGTGTAGAACAATCAATCGACAGCATCGCGCAAGCATTCAACACTAGCGGCGTCAAACGAGGAGCAGTGGGTCTCGAGCAGATCTTTGCAGTGTATGAGCGGACGCAGCAGCGGACAGAGCGCAAGCCTGCAACTGACGGAGCTGAAGCTGCCGAACAGGAAAAGGAACCATCGGCTGAAGATGTCAAGGCGGCAGAGTCTTTCAAATCGCTGGGCAATGCGGCCATGACGAAGAAGGATTACAAGGAGGCCGTTGCGCAGTACACGAAGGCGCTTGACTTGGTGCCGCGTGCCAAAGTCTACCTCAGTAACCGCGCGGCTGCTTATTCGAGTCTTGGTGAGCATGAAGCGGCGATAAGGGATGCGCGCAAGGCGTGTGATGTGGATCCCAAGTACGGCAAGGCTTGGTCACGATTGGGCCATGCGTTATTTGTGAGCGGCGACTTACAAGGTGCACGCAAGGCCTATGAACAAGGCTGCGAGGTGGATCCGACGAGCGAGATCATGAAGCGCGGATTAGACACATGTACGCGCAAATTGGAGGAGTCTGGTGCTACATCCGCGGCTCGAGGGCCAGGCGGCGGTGCTGGAGGTATGCCGGATCTCTCTGCTCTTTCTGGTATGTTTGGCAATGCAGGCGCTGGTGGGGGTCCTCCTGATATCGCAGCCATGATGAACAATCCAGCGTTTATGAGCATGGCCCAGAACATGATGCAGTCTGGTGCACTCGAAGGACTCATGAACAATCCGCTCATGGCGAGAATGACGGAGCAGATGCAGAATGGCGGCGGCATGCCTGATGTCTCGGCCATGATGCAGGATCCAGAGATTCGCAGCATGGCAGAGGGCTTTGGACGAAGCATGGGACTCGACCCGGAGCAGCTGAGACGGCAGCAGCAGGAGCGGCAACAGCAGCAGGATGGCGGAGATCCATAGATATTTATTGAAAGAAGCATCAAGTAGCATCGTCCATCGCACATCAATGTCGCGCATTATCGCTATCAAGAAGACCACAAAAGGCGACAAAGGGCCGTGATGGCGCCGTATCTCCTACATGCCTCTAGTGCCCATCCGACCTTTCGCATACCAGAGCTGAACTCTCTTGCCAAGCTGGAAGGCATACAGCTCAATCCTGCTTCTCTAGAGCACGATCTATCGCAGCCTTTTCTAGTGCTCGACCTGAAAGATGACGAAGAAGCACGGCGGCTTGTTTCACGGAGTCTGATCATCAAGGGCATCTATGCTCTACTGGCCGCAGGAGAAGACCATGCGGCTATGCACGTTGCACTCAAGCGACACGCCAAGTATCCATTTCCAGAGTATCGCGACATCTCCTTCAAGTTCATTGTGGACTCCTTTGAGAACAGGCGCTCCTTGCAAGATCAGCGCGCCGTAATCGAAGGCTTCGAGCATCTCGACTGGCATGGCAAGATTGATCTACGGAATCCTGATGAGGTGTTTTACGTGTTTGAGCATTGGCGCGATACTTTCGTGCTCGATGTAGAGCCTATTCTGCAGCGCGTCTTCTTTGCACGGCTCGTCAAGGATGCATCAACAGCTCGGTCGCAAGGCCTGATCAATACGTATGACCTAAAGAAGCGCGAATATCTCGGTACCACATCGATGGACGCTGAGTTGTCGCTCTTGACTGCCAACCAGATACTAGCCAAAGAAGGCGACCTTGTCTATGATCCATTCGTCGGTACCGGTAGTTTCTTGATTGCTGCAAGTGCCTTTGGTGCTACTTGTCTCGGTAGCGATATCGACGGCCGGCAAGTACGCGGCGCTACGGGATTGAAGCAGCAACGACGCAAGGATCCATCATGGAATGCATCACGCAATATCGTCTATTCTCAGCAAGACCTCAAGCGTGATCCATCGCTGGCCGTTGCACAAAAAGGTCGAGATCCACAAGTCAACATTCAGACCAACTATGAGCAGTATGGCTTTCCACAGCTGCTGCTTGACTGTCTCATCTTTGACATTAAGCATCCACCGTGGCACACGAATCTGCAATTGGACGGCATAGCGACTGATTGTCCATATGCAATTCGGGCCGGAGCCAAGACACTCGGCAGAGACATGACGAAGCTCAAGACAATAAAGCACTACGCCGACCAAGATCGTTCAGTGCCCTCACGAATGCCAGAGGAAGTAGGCGGCGGATTCGTGCATCAAAGACAAGGCTATCTGCCTCCGAAAAAGCCCTATGAGCTTGATGAGATGATGGCTGACTTGCTACAGACCTCGTTCTCCTTGCTCAAGCCGCGTGGCCGACTTGCTGTATGGCTGCCTATCCTGCCAGAGGAAGGCGACATGCCAGCAGTGGCGAAGCAGGAAATCGAAGGTTCATCCGAGCGCGGCTCGCAACGCAAAGCACTCAAAGCAGCACTCCGTGCTTCCGCGAGAAAGGTCGAGCGGGAAGCTCTCGAGTCGGCTGGGCAGATTGCGGCAGCACATCGCAACAAGTTACCGCCATCTATGCTCAACCATCAAGGCATGCATTTAGTATCAGACAGTGTACAAGTCTTCAATCGATGGAGCAGAAGACTTGTCACCTTTGAAAAGACACCATCATAGCATTTACATTTGCATAGCGTAGCATTCATCAAAAGCATACTTTTCCAATTTGCAAAAGCGCTTCTTGTAGGTTCTCGACAAGTCCTTTTGGCGAGTCGCATTGTGTGCACCTGACAAGACAGCGCAGCAGGCCTGGCCAACATGCGCGGCATAATTCGCGGACGCGCGGTCTTTCTTGTGAGACTACCTCTGGATCTGCCAAATGCTGTAGAAAGATGGTCAGTGCATGCATGTCTGTCTCCTTGATCGGCGCATGTCCTGCGATAGGAAACGCAGCAACGAGTCCATCAAGCAGTTCCTCTCCGCGCTGAACAGCGAAGCGCGTGGCGACTCTGCCACAAGCGTCAAGAGCCCGCTCTGGACCATCGGCTGAACAAAGCGTGCTCATGCGTAGAAGCTCAAGTAAACACCATTCTCGTAATACGCCATCTTTGTATGTCACAAGTACGCCATCAGTCTCTTTTTCAAAGAAAGATCCTCGAGTCAACGCTGCGCAATACTGCTCGATATGCGCTTCATCCGTGTCGCCAACTCGAGGCACGAAAAGGCCGTGAAGTCGGTTGAGCGCTGTCAAGACGTATTCCTCAGACTGATAATCAGAAGGTTCAAAGAGGTGTCCTGCCAGCGTTGTCGCTTGTTTCCACACTGCAGAAGGCATCGACTCCGACGCTTGCTCCAAAAGCTTGAATGCAAGTTCGAGGGATGTTTGCCAAACGGGATGTCGTACCGAAGTTTCTCTCGCGGACACTGCTTCAAACCGGCATGCGATGTGTCGATTGAGCTGCTGAAGGCACAATATCGTGCACGCATAATTTTCGTCTTGCGCTTTATCGTAGTAGCGTTGAAAAAGCTGCAACAATTGCTTCGTGCATGCCACATACGTTGGGATGCCATCCCAAGATGACGCTGAAGACGGCCGGCGAATCTGGAAGGCAGCGCGCTCTTCTGGCGTCAGGACAAGTAGAGGCATTGATGCAGTCATCTGAGCAAGAAGAGATATCCGTCGATTTGGCAGTCGCTCAAGCATAATCTCCCATGTCGCAAGGATGGACTTCTGTAGGGGAGCCGCATGGTCGATGTCAAGCAGATAGGATGGACTTGCATAGTAGCTCAACGCAGCATTCAGAATACCTGCTACGCGATCCAGAGCCGGATCAGCATCGAGATGAAGAGCCAGAGCCCGCAGAGAATCAACGTATTTGGTCAAGAGCTCTTGCGTTTGCCCTTGAGACGAAGTCAGGGAATCGCCGACTTGGAGCCATACAGGCACCTCAATCGCAAAGATAGATTGCTTGACATCCAGAGAGATCTCTGCTTCTTCGACAAAAGTGTGTAGCCTTGCGAAATTTTGAATCGCCGTCGTGGCCACTCCGTCGAGCGACGCAGACCTCCCTAGTAGCATCATCTGCCCTGTCCATCTTTTCTGAAGAAGTGCAGAATTGGCCAATTTGGGCAAGACATTCGAGAATGTGCGGGTCGAGCCTGACACAATTAGGCTCAGCGTCTCAGGATCACTGATTCCTGACATAGGCTCAAGGAGCAGGGATATACCATTTGACCAAGCGTCAACGCCAAGCCGCAACAGAGTGCCATCTAGTAGACGGAAAATTATGCCAATGGCAGAGCTGCGTACCTCGCGTGTTTCATGATGCGCGATCTGTATGAGCGCTGAAATCAAGACTGCCCAGAGACGATCTTCGGCGAGGTCAACAGGCATCGGCAGCGCGTCAGCAACCGCCCACAAGAGATTGACAGACGCAAGGCTGATGTTGATGTCTGCAGTCTGCATGCAGCATACAATCAGAATTTCAATGAGTTCTGGATGGTGCCCATGGGGCAGACCGGCGAGATAATCGGAACATATGAGCTCGAGAGAGCCGAAAGCAGAGCGGACCAGAGTCGCCACAAGACTTGCACGACTGCGCTCGCTCGATTCCGGGAAATGGTCATTGAAGGATCTTGGTGTCATTGGTGTAGATGGAACGCTCCGAGGCAACAATTCTGCGGTGCTTACAGCTTGGTGTATTACGTTGAGCAGCAGGTCCCAGGATGTCAAGCTGTCTCCGGCGTATTGCAAGACATGCGCGATTGTATCCATCTGAATAGTCTTGATGAGCAGACTTCGACTCGATAGGTCTGCGATTGCCTTGATGAATCGTTTTTGCTGCTCTGCACTTTGATTCGACGTAGCGTTTCTGATGACGGCACTCAGAGTTTCCGCGGCAAGCAACGATTCGTTCTCGTCAATCTCTGTCGCAAGATATGCGCGAACCATTTCCCAGCTTTCGCCACCGCTCTGAGCAAATCTTGATCCATTACTTGTGCAAATCAAGGCCACTTTGCCAAGAGTGAATGAAGACCTTTCAGTCGCTTCTTGGGCCTGGCCTGCCTGGATGGGTGTCATTGTACATGTGAAAGAAGCCACCGATAGAAGCCGTGTGCGTACGAATGTCGGACTAGCTAGCGGCGTTGTCGCATTTGAATCCTCTGTATAGAGCAAGGCGTTCAGCAAGGCAGCAAAAGCTGAATCCGATAACTCACTGGTCGAGACGAAGAGGTCTTGAATACGCTGCGATAGCTTCGCGGAAAGCTGCACGTCTTGCGCTCGACCGTCTCCATCGGCGACTGAGCCTCGCTTGATGTCAAGAAGTGGTTCAGCGAAGCGAATGATATCGAGCACGATCCGCCAACTGGCACTGTCGAAGGATTCTTGCAACGACTGTGCTGTATTGAGGAACGTCTCGAGACAATTGTAAGAGCGCGTCGACATATACTGGCCTACTGAGGCAGCCAAGGCAAGACGACCAAGGCGTTTGAGGCAAGTCTTGCGTGCCGCACCAACATCTTCATCAGCGCCAATGGTAGTTGTCAGTGCTGCCAGATTCTCGATACAATCGCGTTCCAATGGTTCTGCAATGCTGCTTGAAAGAAACGCAGAATTGAGACGCAGAAGGTTCCGCCAAGCTGGGCTGGCGCGTCTAGAGAGGGTCGTGACTATCTGATGAATGAGCATCAGATTATAATTTGGCAAATCGGGTTGCTGTAGAGAAAGAGATGAGATGAGTTTGCGTTCCGGGAGCAGCCATGGGCCCAGACCACTGCTAGTCGGCGCTGCTTCAACAACGAGTCCATCTGAACTGATTTCAGTCTCCGCCTTGACCTCAGATGCTTGTGCATAGGATCCAAGTGCCGGTAAGTCTTGCTCAAAATCAAGCAGCGCTTTCGTCAAGGAAAGATGCTGTTCTGGTTCAAGCTTCATGGCATTTTCAGCCAGTACTTCAAACAGCAAAAGCCGAATTGAAGTATGCTGCTTGAGAGCCTCCAATATATTGGTCAATAGAGTTTGCGAGAGCCGCTTGATGATGCGCGCCGTCCGCACACAGAGGGGAAAGCTTTGAGGTGGCGTGACAAGCGCATCCTGCAAGAAGGGCACGACCACCTTGTCTACAAGCGCCACATTGTTGCCGTTGATTACGTTCTCAATGAGCTCTAGAGACAAAGAAGCTGACAATCCCTTCAATCTGGCGATTTTCAACGCACTGCCCTCTGCTATTCTGCACAGTTCCTGAAGGATGACTTGACATTCAGCAGTGGCTTGCTCAAAGATAATGCCTATTAGTTGCTGCAGTGTCGCTGAAGCAATCGAGCCGACCAAGCCACTGGCGTCGAGCATGCCTGCCGGTATAGACAAACTATCGAAAAGGTCATCTCCTGTGATTTGCAGTCCCGATGAGTAGATGAGCGGCAACAGCTGCAAGACCTTGAGTTGAACATCCTGCCCCAAAGCAGTGAGACCTTTCAGAGCAGTGAGAACAGGGCTCAATTGATCCTTTCGTGAGCCAAAATTGCGCAATTCAAGCCTACATACCTGTGGAAGTTGCCTTGTCGTTGAGAGCTGACTCAGTGCGGACAGGGCCGGCAAAGCCTGTTTTGTGCTTCGCCCTTTTGCAGCCTTTGTAGCAGCTGCAACATGCTCTTCTGCCGCGCCCATCAGCAGTCGAGCAGATGCATGAGTCGCGTCCTCAAGACCAGCGACATGAAAGCGCATCCACGCCAGCGACAACAGCTGCGGCACAGTCAACGACACCAGCCACAGATCTCAAGATTCAGATGGGCCAACAAGGTCACATTTGTAGCAGCAAGCCGTCGATGACCTAGGACCTTCAATGAAGGCATCATATCATCACTGCTATCAAATTTTGGCAGTAAATCGTCATTAGAAAGCACGTCAGAAGAAGTGATATGTGACTGTTTCCTTGCAAAGTCCTCACCTCTACTCATGCCGGCACAATCTTCTCACTCACGCTCGGGAAATCGATAGCTCCAAGCTGTACTTTCATGCTCTGAAACCGCTGCACGTGCTCCTAGCCATACGGGACGATCTGCAGCGATAGCGTAGTTGCAGCGATCTGCGGCGATAGCCTCGTTGTATCTTTCGATGCTTCACCTCCTAAGACGAGTCTGTGATCTGCTTGGCAAGCTTGGATTCACGCTTTCAGGGCGTTCTGCGTTTTTCGATACTGAAGACTTTTTCATTCATTGAATACTGATTGCTTCAAACTGTTTTCTATGGCTGCTTTGTTGTAGGGAGGACCTCTTTGTCGCGCAAAAGCTTGCTTTTATCTGGATTTCTCCTGCAAAGACTAGGCTCGAACAAAGCTCAGGTCGCCTCCTGTGCAGTTTTTGAGTCTTGGCGATCTGCATGTTTGGTTAAGACACGTTTTCCAGGCGTATTTGATCGCCCAAGCAGACGAGCATATGCTTGAATAGAATCGCCAGTTGCCAATTGCAAGCATCTATCCGCTCCACGAAAATTCATTCGGTCCTACTTCGCCATTCTGTGCTGACGATGTGATGGCTTGCGACTGCAGATGCTGTTTACAAGTTGTTCGCCGCTCATCAAGAACACAGACCTCTTTGGCAAGAGCAAGCGTTTTCAGGGGACAAAAAAAAACGATCTACAATATTTGCGCGATGAAGAACATTTCTGACCATGGTGTTAGAAAACCAGTTGGGCTAAAAGCGCGGATTTCTACTTGCATGACTCAGGAGCTTATGAACCTCAATTTCTAACACTTCCCCTAGCTCCAAGTCCATGCAAGGCTACATGAGCACACCATTTCGGCCACATGTGCATTCCTCCTTGAGCTGAATTCTCGTGTTGTTCCGAATTGCCTCTTGGTCATCGCCCTCCTGTCTCAGTCACGCCTCTTGTACTTTCCAAACTTTCCTTCTCTGGTTCTTCGGATGTCCCTTCTCGTTTTCCTACCGGAACCGGAAACCTTCCTGTTTCCCATTTGTTGTCAGTTCTCTGGAACACGACAATCACCGCCCAAACTGCTTCCGAGTCCGCTTTCTGACCGATCCCATATCGTCAGGCTGAACCGCTTCCTCTGAGGACCACAGCGTCCTTCTCCTTGGCTAAATCTTCTGCCGGTATCT
>QXDP01000227.1:0-110088 GCA_003717255.1 Protomyces gravidus | reverse complement strand
CGGCACTGTCAGCACAGCGGGATCGCCAACGACATGCAACACGTTTTTTGCCCCCGAGGGCACGTAGCGTTCGTAAGCTTGGAATTGAGCTGTAGCAGCTGCAGGAGCTGCTCGTGTAGCGTAGGTGCGAAACAGCCTTGAAGCGATCACGTGAATACATTTCTGATGACGTGCAGTCTCAGAGTCTGTCCGCGCAACGTGGTGGTTAGAAGCATCTCTTGCTTTGTGGTTGAGCTGTCGGCGGACAAAGCCAGATGAAAAGGACGAGCAATTTCTCTATTCTTTCATTGCGCATATGGGATAGGTGCAACAAAGTGTAGACTCTTGTGTTAGAGAAGGATGACGGCGATACAGGATGGTCCACAGGAACATAACGTTCATCCTTGCTTTGACGATAGTCCAATGCTGTATATCGCTATCAGTCTAGACTTTAGGGGCACATAATGCCTAAGACTGACAAAGCTACGAACGTCAGGCGTATAAATGGGGTAGCTCCAGGAGGGTATTTCTGCTCTTGCGCAGAACTGACTGCCAAGAGCCACAATTGTTCAAACATATCATTCATATGCAGTGAAAAGCCCTCTGTGGTTGGCTTACACCCTAGCGCAGCGAATCTCAATTCGGCTGCGGCGTTTGACAAACCCATTTCGGCCTCTCGCTTGAGCCACAGTCGCAGTCACCTTGATCATCGCAATCGAAAGTCTCGTCGGGCGCATGCTCCTGTTCTGACGTCCCCCATTCCCATTGCTGAATAGCCCCTCTGAGTCTTTGTAAAATGGCAATATTTGAGCAATGCAGAAACGCCAGTAATGCGGACTCGGATAGTGCGCCAAATTTGATACCAAGTGTACATCGACATTGTGTTGGTCTGAATGGCGGCCTTTGCTCAAAGTTACCTGGCCGGTAGATCGACTGCATGGCTCGTAATGATTGCTCATGGGACTGAAATTGCTCACAACCCAGAGGGGCTAAGTAGGCAAGCGCGTGGGGGGGTTCAGGATTGTTAACATAATGAGGCATGCCAAAGTCATAGTTGGTGCTGTTGTTCGTTTGCGCAGACAAGCCCTTTAATGAGAAGCATATCCAACCCACAGGATTGCATTGGCCTCCGATGCCCAGTAGCTGGTCAGTTGTAATAGACCTCATGGGCCATTCGGCTTCAGCTTTGCAAGCTTCAGTACAAGACTCTTGAGCTTGGGTGGTTGTGATGAGCTTGACAATGATATATTCCGCCTCGAAACATTGTTGCTGTTCTGAGCCTTCGAATTCGTTTTGACCTAGGCTCGAGCTTTCGCCAAGGTAACAATTATCCGGATTCATAAACGCATGCACCTGTGCAATGACAAGACTGGACAACACCAGTGACGATAGTGTTGCAGGATGCGTAGATTTCATCTGCGTCATTAGCATCCGATCATCGCTAGAAGAAGACATACTCGAATCCTGGTCTATCAAAAGGGCAGACTCTGAAACCGGGGACTGTATCAGGCCTTCAGATTTAAGCTCGACCGTTGTGATTAGCTTCCCGAGGGCAATGTCCCAGTCTGCACGATCGGCCAGAATGAGTATCGGATTGTGAAAAAGTCAGACTTGAGAGCTTTTTATGATAATCGTCTGGCCAGGCGGTGTTTAATAGAATTGGAAGCTGCGGACGTGGCAAAACCATGGCCACTACTTGCCCTTTTCCTTCAGTAATGGCACGTTAGGGAATGAGATCAGGAGACTTCATGCTCATCCCATTGAAGATCTTGGCACCGAGCGTGTCTTTGGCCGAAATTGGTCTCAAAGGAAAAGGGGTGAGACCGTGCACGACGAGCTGCAACAAGTGCGCGCAATGTGAGGATGCTCAACACATCCCACGGTAAACTCGAGTCTGCGAAAGCAGCTCTGACAATGCGTCAAGTGGTGATCACCCGCGGGACATGCTTATTGCATAGCGCCAGAATTGAACCAGTCTCGGCAGATATCGTTCTTTAGAAACAGCAAGAAACATCGAGCATCATCATGATTCACTGCGTTGGTGGAAGCTCAGCATTCGGACAGCAATGAATGGAGATGCATGCGAACAAACCAGAAGTAGTGCGCTCAAGCGCTCAAGGTATTGTGCAAGTTGTAGCCTCATAAGCTTAAGTCATAACCGTGAAGGGCACGGGAGCCTGTAAAATTTTATGCATTCAGATGACAGTCGGATAGAGGGAGACCACCGCGAATTACAAAAGCAAATGAAGCAGTTCCAGACTGGTGAAGTCTACATGCCTTATGTCTCAAAAGGGAGCCACGTAGCTGCAATGCCACCAATAGGCTCTGGATGGCCTATCGTTTATACATATTGCCTTGCTGATCTGAAGGGCAGACGAGATAAGCTTCGGACGAGCAATTATAGTAGCTTCAAGCCAGCTTTCATGACACTGTCATCCGCAGATGCTCTGATTCAACATCTTCGTCGTCTTCATAGCAGATGCTCTGATTCAACATCTTCGTCGTCTTCATAGCCCGTCACGGCCTCTGTTTAAAAGACATCTTCCTGAGATTCAGAATAAGGCAAAAATCTGCTCGGCTTACCGTCTCGCTTCCATGCTCGCAGTGTCACTCGATCGAGACAGACCTCTCCAGCTGCCTCAGTCCATTCTCATGGAGACTTCATTCTGCAGGATATATTGGTGGCATAGAGCATGGGACTATACTTGATGCCTTCCTCTTTGTGAGCTGACGCGGGACAGAGGCATATAAGGAGACTAGATGAGCTGCTTGTGCCTTCAAGCCACATATGGAAAAGTGACGCTCCTGTGTAGACTTCTATGGTAGAGAAGGACACGGCGACACAGGATGGTCACATGTAGGCACGTCATTCATCCTTACCTTGACGGCAACTCAATGTTGTGTATTGCTATAAGTCTAGACAATGGAGACAATTAAAGACGAAAAAAAGCTCTGCACAACTGGCATCCATATGACAGCTCCTCCAGGAAGTCTCCGCTCTTGCGCAGGGCTCATTGTCATCGGCAGCAATTAGTCTCGCGGATCGGCCATGAGCCGTTAGAAGCTCTGTGATTACAAATATCAGCTCAAATGCAACAAGGCTCAGCATATTCGGCTCGTGAGACAACGCTCCTTTCGCATCGGTCCGGTCAAAGAGCCACAGTCGCAAATCGATTGATCGTCACAAGAAAAACCTTCTTCAACGATCTGTCCCGGTCCAGACAGCCAATCTGAAATTACGGTTGTGAGTCGGTCAAAAATTGTTTGCTGTGAACATCCCCAGGACGGCTCTTGCGGATCTTCGGGCAATGCGCCAAATGTGATACCAAGTGTACAACGACAATATCTTGACGTCAACGGGTGCCGGAGCTCATAGTGACTTGACTGGTAAATCTTTCGCAGATTTTGGAGTGTTTGCTCAGAACCATGACCTCCCGCTGGCTGGCACTCTAGAGGTGCTGGCACAGCGAGCATTTGAATACCGCCAGGGTTGCTAACTGAAAATATGCCCTGATCGGTCCTGACAGCGTAATTGGAGTTGTTAGTCCAGGGTATTGTCAGTTCTACGACACCCAATGAGAAGCATATCCAGCCCACTGGGTTGCATTGAAGTCCAATGCCCAAGAGCTGATCAGATTGAATGCGGTCAATAGCATGGTCGGCATGCGCGCGGCACAAATCGTAACAAGTGTCGTCATGGTCTAATAGCCCTGTAATTTTGAAAAGGTGGTACTCCCACTCAGCACAATATTGCTGTGCTAATCCTTCAGCCCCGATCTCGATGGTGGCAGCTAGACCTGAGCTGGAGTTTTCGGCGCGAAGGCAGCTTTTCAACAATGCATGTACCTGCGCGATGAGAAGACTGTACACGACTAGCGATGACAGCATCGCGAGATACGTACACCGCATACCTGCTATTAGCGTCCAAACGTTGCTGAAGCCAAACTTACCCAAGTTTCTGGTGTCTTGGGCAGGGCAGACCCCTAATCCTTTGATTCTGTGAGCCATCTAGAAGCTAGAAGCAAGCTCGCCCTTTGTGATGTTTGCAGAAGAACAGCGTCACTGTCTGCTTGGCTAGACTGAGTATCGGATATTCAAAGAGTTAGGGTCAAAAGCTGGTGATAGAATGATTTTGTCCTGGCTGGACCAGGAAGGAATGAAAGCTGCGAACGGGGCTCGAAGTGAACCAACAATTGCTTTTCATCAAAATCAGGGACTGGACCAGGAGGTCTGATCTATCCAATCAAAAGATCTTGGCAGCGAGCGTCTGAATGAACGGGAATTGTTCTCGACCGGATGCACTTGTGTTAGACAAGAGCGCATCAAGAGTGAATCTTAGAAAGATGCTCAAGACATTCCGCGGGATGTCCTGATTAGTGATAGCAGCTTTGACGATGCATTAGGTGGCGATCGTCCATGGGTCATGCTTGTTACGTGGCGTCAGAATCGAATCTGCAGACTCAGAAGCACAATAATCTGGGTCTGTGGAAGCAAGCCGAAAAGACCAAGCTTCATTTGGCCTTATAGGCGAGTAACGCTGAGCATAGTGCAACCACTATACTGCACACAGCAGCCTTATATGCACATGCATAGCCTTAATTATAAGCGGCCGCGGACACGTGAACCTGATGAGTTCAGATGGCACTTGGAGAGACCGAAACCACCGCGAATCACAAGTGCAGATGGGTCAAGGCTATATTGATGCAGTAAGCCTGCTCGACCTCCTAAGCCGTTACAAGACCTATTGCTCGCCATCGAAAGGCTGTGGAGGGCTAGCTGAAGGTACAATATGTCTAGCTGAGCTGACAGGCTGACGACCTACTCGAACAGCTGACGCTGGCGGTCAAGCAGTTGTCGAAGAGTCATGCCACCTTCTTCCGCAACCACATCCTCCAACTGGTCTGCAGCAACATCTTCATCGACTCCGTAGCCAGCTAGTGCCTCCCCTTCAATCACATCTTCTTCAGAGTCAGAAGCAGTCAAAAGACCGCTCTGCTCATTTGTCTCGTTTCCATGCTCGTAGGGAGGCTCAGTCGAAATGGAATGCTCTACTTGCATAAGTGCATTGACCGCAGCACTGACCGTTGCGCGATGCATGGGCGGCGTAGAGCGTTGGCGCATGTTCGACGCCTGCCTGCGTTGCTCAAATGCTGCAACATCCGTTACAGCATCCTGACCATATGTGAATCCTGAAGGTCTCATCGCTGATCGAATGACAGTGCGTGTAGGGTCAGCGGGCGGCCATGCCTTCATCGGGTCATGATCCTCATTTACTGCAAAGGCATGACCCGTCTTGTAGAGGTCCTCCTGACTTTCCGGAATGTCGTACTCAGAATGCTCTGGCAAGACAAAATACCTTGTGGAGAATGCCGAGTAAGGTGGCCACCACCACAAATACCACCGCGGACCAAACATGCTTTTCAAATTGCGTCGGAATGAATGCAAATCGTAAGGAAATGCAGTTGCGGGAATCTTGCTCCTGTGTATCAGCTCTTCTACACGTTTCTGTGACCAAGCCTCGATCGTGGTCATGTTTTCGAAGGCGTTCCATGTCTGATAAATCCATAGACATAGTACCATTAAACAAATGATGGCACTAGCGGCAGCCACAATGGCGCATACCACCATGATCAAAAGATTGCTTTCTTCGTCGACCCCAGAAAATGGCGGCCCACGCTGGTCTTCAAGCTCCAAAAGCCATAAAAAGCAGCGTATGGATTGCCAGCATAGATACGCAGCGACGATGACAACAGCCAGGAGGAATTTGATGAAAGCAGCATGATTGCTGTACCCGACACAGTTGTCAAGCCAAGGGCAGTGATGATCCATGCGCAAGACGCAAGTTTGACATTTCCTGCAATGATGGGATCGCGGCGGCCTGAATAACCGGCAAGCTCTGCACCAGCGAACTGCACTAGCACTTCCTTGACTTTCTGCTCGGGCCCGGATATCTTGCTGACTTGAAGAGCCTGCGGCAGTATTCGCGCAACGTGGCGGCGTGTAGTCTCGAGAGACGCGACCAGGATGTCTAGCACTTGCTAGAAAAAATGTCCATAAGATGTAGCCGACGCCAAGATTGAAGCAGATCAGATGAGAAAGTGATTCACTATCGGACAGGTTCAGGTAGTCTGAGAATAGAAACGGCGAAAGCAGATAAATTTGAGACGTCGACAAGAAAAGGATCAAAATGAGTGCCGATGTTCGCAGGAAAGCAAATCGCCCATTGATCTTTCTGAAGAAGCCCATTCAGCAAATACAGCTAGATCAGCACTAATAGCATCGTAACCAAGTCCTTGCTGGAAATTAGTGCAGGCCGTGCGGTCAAGCAACGCACGCTTGATGTGCTCGAGCGCGAAGTTTCAGATGGACAGCTATCTCCATTCCATACGGCTTTTCTACCTGATCGAAGCTGTCTATGCGTACTGATCGCAATTAGCAGCTGCATTGTTTGCTGCATCGAGCCGAGCAAGGCTGCGCTGACGGCCAATTGTCTGCAAAATTTGCTTGACGCCTGCACCACTTTTGCCTCCAGCTAGAGCATACCGCAAGGCACCCAAAACCTGAGCATTCTCCACCTGCCAGCCAGACTCCTTCAAAAGATCGTCAATTTTGTCGTCAAATTCAGCCTCATTCCAGTTTTGGTCAGGAATTGCCGAAATCTTGTCGTTGGCGACACGAAGGAGATCCAGAAGAGGAATGACTTGTGTTCGCGCAAACTTTTTGGCAAATTTGCGCGCTTCTGAGGTGTTGTAACGTGGCTCTTGGAAAAAGTACTCGCCTAGTTCTGGCAGACCCAAGGGATCGACCATGCGTTCCTTGAGAACATCGATGACTTTTCCGACATACTCGTCTGAAAATGGCTTTTCGGGATAGGACTCCCGCAGCAAGTCTTGCGCTGTTGCAATCAGCCCATGTCTTCGCTTTGTATCTTCTGAAGCACGGATATAGTGCTGCTTTTGCAAGTAATGAAGTTTGTCCGGCGTGACCACGGCTGCGCCTTTCGTGATCCCACTCAGCTCAAATCTGTGAACCATCTCGTCCAATGTCAGTACATCGCTGGTCTCGCCATCACTGTGTGCGTTCCAACCCATGAGAGCAAGGTAGTTGAGAATCGATTCGGGCAAGTACCCTCGTTTGCGGAAGTCTTCCACTGAAACATCGCCGTGTCGTTTTGATAACTTGGCACCAGAAATGCTTGCAAGAAGTGGCACATGCGCGAACTGCGGAACTTTCCAGCCAAATGCCTCGTACAGACTCAAGTGCTTCGGAGTCGATGGAAGCCATTCTTCGCCTCGTATGACGTGCGTAATCTGCATGAGATGGTCATCAACGACATTTGCGAAATGATAGGTCGGAAAACCGTCAGATTTCATCAGCACAGGATCGTCAAAGTTGACATTAGATACTAAATCCTTTTTCGCTGACCGGTGGAATTGCACCGTGCCATGCACAATATCCGTTATTGCTGGATATGCATCTGGCGAGCGCAATCGGACAACATGCTGTTCGCCATCTGCAGCACGCTGTGCTGAGTCTGACGCTGATAAGTGCGCACACTTTCTGTCGTACGTTCCAGAAAAGCCTGACTTGCTTCCGCGCGCTCTAAGTGCCGACAGACGCTCAGCGGGACAAAAGCAGCGATACACGGAGCCATTGTCAAGCAATGTTTGAATATGCTCTCTGTAGATTTCGAGACGCTCTGACTGACGATAAGGAGCATGTTGACCACCGTGTATAGGACTTTCATCCACCTCGAGACCAGCCCAAGCTAGACTGTCAAATAACGACTCTTCAGCTCCTATATGCAGTCTTTTCTGAGCATTGTCAGCGTACAATTACATGCAGTGGAGCCTCACTTGATCCGTGTCCTCTACACGCACAAGGAACTGGCCGCCCGTCTTGCGGGCCCATAGATAATTGTACAAAGCTGTTCTCATTGAGCCGAGATGCAAGTTGCCTGTTGGCGAAGGAGCAAAGCGAGTGCGGGCTGGACTGTGCTGTAGCGTAGATGCACACCGACAGCATCTCCCTACAGGTCTGACATGCCAGCTGAGAGTCCTCACGGGCCGCAGCAGCCCATACATATCACTAGGTATTAGCTATAGTCTGTCTATCTAGTTTAGATACGTCGCGTTTGAAAATGTTGACAGCTCGAGGTGATGTCACGCGCCTGTGTTAAGAAAGTGACGGAGGCCTATACTAGGTAGCTAGGTCTATGCAGTATCCTGGAAGGCAGGGAGATTGATAGGCCTAGTGTCAGCATAGTGATCGACTTCCAGACTGAGCATACTGCGGTGTTTGTCGACGAGTGCATTCATACAAAGCCTTCAAGTCCTGCAAACATGGCTTTGGATCATCCCTGCCGGCAATGCAGTCATCAAAGGCCTTGACCTGTACCTTGCATGCTTCCTTGACTTTTTTGATGCTAGAGACGCTGGCTGTCAGTATGAAGTCAAGCAATCATGGCAGGTCAGACTTTGACTCAGCACATTCTGTCAATCGACGCCGGTCATCGATGCAGGATGCACTCCATGTATTTGGATTATGTGAGATACAGCCTTGATAGCGAAGCAGAATGTCGCCACAGTACTTGCATTAGCAGGATGAAGAGCTCTGGGCAGCTGCACCTTCTTGACTTCGTCGAGCGTCGTTTCCATCTAGACTAGTACGAGTAGAGAATGCATATTAGGGACAACAGCATATACAAGTACAGTATCATACAAAAGCACGGTCAAGGGAACACACCGCGATGCATACGATCGATCTGTCGATGGAACAAGACATTGTCCAATTGGCTTAGCTCTGCATGTCCCACCTTCCATTCCATGATACCACCGACCAGGTCATCGACAACCCCAATAAAGAGTCTGTCTTGATAAAAGTCAATCCCGCTGACTTCACCGAAAAAGTCAATTGTCTGCTTCACTGCGATATTTGATCGAGGCCATCTTGCATTGGTCGGAGCTAAAGAGGGCCATTGCGTGCCACTGTAAAGCATATCATAGACATGAACAAAGTCAGCTGGCTCAGACATTGCCAAGAACCTGCCTGTCCCATCAAACTTAATGCCGCGAATAGGACCGTGACCAGCCGCCAAGACAGCCAATGGGGCTTTCAACTGACGGGCGTCATACAGTCGAGCGGTCAGGTCTTCTGAGCCAGTCGCAAATAGATGCGATGCAGCGCCACCAGCATACCCATATTCATTATCATCGCCTTGACTTGACCAAGCACAGGCAAATGCATGATCAGTATGCCCCTCCAAGCGAAACTGAATCGTCTTGCTTTCGGCATCAAGTATCAAGGTTTCGCAGGAATCGCCAACAGCCAGTTCGAGTCTTCTGTCTGGACTTGCTGCCGTACAATTGATGTTGAATGGCATCAGTGACTCATTCTGGAGATAAAGACCATGTTGGAGATCTAAGTTTGTCAGATAGGCATCATTGGATGCCACGCTCATTAGCTGACAACCAGAGCGTGTCTTTGACATCGACATATGATTGATAACGCCAAGGGAGTTTTTCGTGATGCGAAAGGGACTAAGCTTGGATGTATCTGTCTCCTCAGAATCTCGCAGCGGCAGGCAGCGTATGAAGCACTCGCCATGCATTGTACCAATTGCGACAATGGATCTCGTGGAAGCCAAGGCAGAAACGCGCAACATGTTGAGCAAGCAGCTCTGAGCCGATGTCAGATCGAAGACATCATACATCTTGTTCCTGACTGCATCGTAGCGTTGTACCGCAGCCGTTGTAGTGAAGAAGATGTTATCGCGACTGGGAGCGGCAACCAAGTCTCGAAGCCGAGGATGACTTGCGCTCAACGATGAGCTAGAAGACTGCGCGCGCATGTGTTTAAAGCTGCATATTTCTTGGACCATTTGTGCTCTTGTCGCAGTGCTCCTAGGAGCATCTCGCGTGACACGGTAATGAGCATCCAGGATCGCGCACCGTTGAGAACGACAGCTTGCTCGTGAAGCCGCGTGCTTAAGTCGAGAATATGAAGCAAGATCATCCCAGTCCAATCCTTGATATTGATCCACAAAAGTAATTCTGGTCGCCAACACCCTGTCACGCAGCGGTCGTGGTAGGAAACGTAGAAGCTGCATCCGTGAGACGCCGCTGGCCAGGAATGTCAAGTCGCGCACTGCAGATACTTTATCCTGAGCAGAGCAAAAAGAGCCGTCTGAGAGGATGCTGTCTCGAAAGCTATGCTCGTCAATGTCCTTATCGGTCGCATACCCAGAGCTATCGCTATCATCATCATAATCATCGTCGTCGCCGTCATCATCATTTGCCTCCGGTGATAAACATTCAATGTCAGTCACGGTCGCGTTGTCAGAAGCGTAAGCACTATCACCCTCTGGCTGCTTGTTGTGCACAGCTGGGCGCGAATCTTCGTTGGCGCTGTCAAACATCACACTCTCGTCCAGCAGTGCTGTGGCAGCCAGAGCTTGTGCAGTCGAGCGGACATCGTTGATTGGAAGAAAAGAAACCCTTGTGATCAAAGCCTGAAGGAGATCAGCTGCATCTCCTGTCTCGTCGAGCAGACAAGTAGACGACTGCTCAAGAAGCCATGATGGCTCGTCTGTGAATCCGCTTGTAGATGGGAAAGCGCCCTGATCAGTCATCATAGAGTCGTCGTAGATTGAGGACATCTCAATGCTCCATACGAAATCGTCCATATACGTGTGACCAGCGTCACCACTGACACTCTCGCGGTCTGCTTGGGACGGCGCATCTGGGGCAGGAGAGCTAATGAGTGACTCAGTGAGCTGCATGGGGGTACTGTCCAAGTCCATGGCCTATGAGTACATGCGCTAACGGGAGATGTGAGCTGGACAAGGGTGTAAGAGTGAAGAGCAGTGCCCATGGCGAGCTGCTACTTGTCAACCATCAGAGCGCCAATCAACAGAAAAGCGTATCATCTATTTACAATGAAGGAAGCAGATTCCCAGACTACAGAGCATAAGAGCATCTCCAGCTCATGAGCTTCTATCACAGCTTGTTCATTCATCGTTGCTTGTTAGAGACAGCGCACACTGACTTGCAATTGATGGACTTCATGGACAGTTCACGTACTAATGCAAAAGAATGCAGTCACAATCTCAAAGGGAAACGATTGCATACTTAAATCATGTCATTCATACTACATTCATCATATCATTGACTTCCGGGGAAAGAAAGCCCTTGATGCACAGGGACACTCGCTCCTCCAGGAACATAATACATAGGCGGTGTCGTATATGAACTGCCATCAGGTAGCAGCGTCGCATGCAATATTGCATGTGACGCATCTTGCCGCACATCATGACCTCCAGGACTCGCCATATCACCCGTCATGGCCGTTTCAATACCCATGGCCGCAGCCGGGAAGTTGGAGTTCCAAGCATTGATGAGCCCAGCGGGATCCCAGTGCATTTCCGGCGATAGGTGTTGAGCTGTATAGTGCAGAGCTGGGTGCTGTAGCATCGAAGGTGATCCATCAGGATGTAACGAAGCCGGAGAACTCTGCACGGTATTGGCTTCAAGGTGGCTATACGCCATTGGCATAGTGTACGCCTCTTGTCCAGGGAAATACTGCATCTTGGTGGTTCCGTATCCATTCATCGCCTCTTGCGGATAGGCTCCTCCAACTGGATAGGGTGTGAAGTCAGTCTGCACTTGTTCCGCAGGTCTCTGAACTTGCTTCGGCATTCTTTGCTTTTTCGAAGCTTGCAAAGCCTGTTGACTCTGCTGCTGCTGAATCTTCCTGTACTGCTCTTGCAATGAAGCAAGCTCCGGTGGCAAAGTCTGTGGATCGAACCGCGCACTTTGCTGTGCCGAGGCAGATGCGAAAATGCCACGAAGCACCTCAATCTGTTTCCGCATCATCGGTGTCGAGGAGATGACTGCTAGGCGATCCAGAATTGATAGGGACCGAGAGAAAAAGTCCTTTGCATTGTCACTGAACTCTTGCTCGGGGCACGTTAAGCTGACGGCATGAATCATAGTCGCCACAACACATACATACATGGCATAATAATTACCACGAAGCATGAGTTGAACACTGCGTGCACCGTATTGATGGAGTAGAGCCTCATGGGTCGCGGTAATGGAGCGTGCAGCGTCGTTACATTTTCGTAAATGTGTGCGCCACTCGCCAGACTTGCCGTATGCACCTACTGAAACGATCCATGGTCGATGCAGAAGGCATGTGATGAGACAGTGGGTCAGATGAAGTTGACCGACAAAATGGCTCGGCAGTCGCTCATCCTTGAAAGGGTCATACCTGAGACGATCTGGAAGATTCGCTTGCCATTGCAGCAAGACATCAGAAATGGCAGGATAGCTCGGATCGGCTGCAAAGGGGAACTTGATGCCGACAGTCCGGAAGACAGTTGTGCCACGACGCAGTATCTTGAGAAGACCGACCATGAAGACGAAGTCGTTGTGCAGGTTCACCTCTTCCTCTACGAACGAATGGTCTGCGAGCTGCGGGTGCGGCAAAAGTGTGAGATCGACCAAATTCATGTCCAGCTGCATTTCCCGTCCTTGAGAACTTGCCATCATTTGGTCATAGATGAAGCAAACTTGCCATGCGCGTCGTCCAGCGATCGCATCTGGCTCAATCACCATAAGCCGATTCATTTGATGCAGATTCAAATCCTTGCACATGCGCAAGGTGCAAGACAGATTGTACCATGCTCGATACCAGTAGCCCTTCGTCTTTGGCCGTGACTCAAGATTTTTGAGGTTCAGGATGTCCGCCTGGACAGTCGACAACCGCGGCGAGTCTCGAAAGTCGTCTGTGAAGCGCTGAATCTGGTGCCACCAGATATCTCCGCGCGTTGAAGGGTCGTCTGGGAATAGAAGTACACGGGGATCTTCTGAGAATCTTGCAGCGAGTGCAAAGACCGAAAGGAGTAAAAATGGAGAAATAGCTGTGCGATCGCTAAGATAACCCTTGTAAAAGGCTTGCTTGTTGATTACCGGCAAATATGGGTGTAGATCGTTGAAAAAGATATTGAGCAAATCATACGCTAGGTCATCAGGCGGGAGCGCACCTGCAATATCTTCGTGCGTCACGGGCCACTCTGTAGCCACGGGGAACATATCAGCTGCCATGCGTTTTGTATAGAAGTCGTCGTCCGGAGCGGTCGCTGCGTCATCGTTGATGTAGCCGGCGATACCGCCTTGATTGATGTGCAGCTGGCCGAAAATGTCTGTCAGTGTATTTACCCCCGGGACACTGTCCGTCAAGGGCGTTTTGCTGGTGGTTGCCAGGGAGCCTTGACCGGCCCGGTGACCCGACTTGCGGGCAGTATGTGCCGGTCTTCTATTCGATGACATGCGCGCTGATGCCGCCGACGCGGACAAGGAGTTTGGCGGTGACACGGAGTACTGCGTGTCGCCGGTTGAATTAGGCGTCGAGCCTGACAATCGCCTCTCCTGCCGCTTGTTGCTACTACTGCTGCCCGCATCCAAGTCGCCCTCATCCGTAGACGTCCTGCGCCCCCCTGATGATGGACCATGTGAAGGCGCCGCTTCTGTGACACCCTCCTGCGCCTGGACTATGCACTCTGTGCCAAGTCTCTGACAACTTGTGCATATCTCGCCGCTCCAGACACACTTGATCTTGCGCCGTCGACAAGAAACACATGCGCGCGTGATCTTGGACCTCTTACTGTCCCGGCTGCTCTCATCGATGAAGACAAATTCTGTGTTTGTTAGTCCTGCTCATAATTGCGTCTGCAGCCCGGGGCGACTTGCGTATCGGCGCTTGTGAAGGCGCTTCGGATTTATTCATGTCTGGCGCAGTGTGAGAGCTATTGTCGAATTGGCTCGCCATAATGATGCTCTGATATATGAGCCTGTATGACAGGCTATGCGCGGCCTTATCACAGACAGCTGCAGATGTCGCGGCGAAATCAGCTAGTGAGATACAAGAAATGGAAAGAAGCAAGGGCCCTGCGCTGTGGTCAGACGAGGATGCGACCAGGCCACCTGCTGCTGTACTCTTTGAGAAATATCGCTGAGGGAGGCACGAGAGAATATGATGTCGCCTTGCCTTGCCCTTTATCGTGTTCTTTTGTGCTGCTTCGGCGATTTTCATTCTTCAGATGCGGAGGCAAGCTGAAGAGCAATAGGATTATAGGTACAGTACCTGGTCAATTGGTCATACATAAGGCTACAGCAAGGCGGCATCCAAGACTTGGTTCTTCAAGAGCAGATCCGCCATGTCCTCGTCGATATATTTGCGCACACTGACTTGCTCATTCAATCCTTTGCGCTTCCGTGTCTTGATCATGAAATCACGCGCCATATCTTGCGGCGCTGCAGCCTGGAGAGGCCGAAGCTTCACAGTCTGGTCAAGTGGATCGCCAGGTACAACTGACCAATGATCGAAAAGTTGCTGGCAAAAGGCCTGTCCAAGCGTATGACTCCGGAGATCCGTCTCAAAGCCAAAGGAGTCGATGACAGGCAAAAGCGCACTCAAGGTATAGAGAGGCGTGCCAGCAAGAGGTCCTTCGCGTGTCACATGCCCACGTCGATGCCCCAGAACATTGTAGATGGCAGGAATGCAGTCTGCTGGTGCAGTAATAATGACTTGGTTGACCGGCTCCATTAGTCGAGGATTCGCTGTCAACATGGACGAGTAGCATACGCGCCGGGCTGTCGGAATCAATTGACCGCCACCGCGATACAGTGCCTCACTCGCTAGGGTCACATCTAGAATCTTGAAGCGCACGTCTCGGATGCTCTCATCACACAAAGGACCTTCTCGTGAAGCCCATTGGAAACCTTGCTTGAGATGCTCCTTGACGCTGAAAAGAAGCTTCCTATCCGTTTCTGCTGGTAGTGTGTCATTTTGTAGAATGTTGGGTCCATTTTCTTCGGGCCCAAATGCCCATATAGATCTTGACGCTAGCACATCCCAATGGTATCGTTCCTCAAAGTGCTTACCGAGCTTCGACGCAGGCCATCGGATATCGACACGACCTTGCTCAATATCTCGTGCGATGCCATCATCAAGTGGCTCAGATATCATTGTGATGCGATTCTTCTTGTTCGGCGTGTCTGCGTAGCACTTGATGGCAGAGGTATCGATGACAGTCTCGCAAAACCGTACGACAGGGTCCGATACCTTGATGTCGATTTCTGCATACAATCGCCGTAGATCATGCATCATGCTGTCCATATACAGCTCACCAGTGCCTAGTAATACATGCTCCCCTGACTCCTCGACTTTAGTGACAGCGAGTGGATACGATTTGTTGAGCTTGCGCAAGCCGTCGAGCATTTTGGGGAGTTCGGCTGGATTGATAGGCTCGACCGCAAGCTTCATGGTCGATTCAGTCATATGCTGAATAGGACGGAAGATGTGCACGTCGTCATCACAGTCTTTCGATACCACTGTCGCCGTCTTTGATATGCTCTTGTCGATGCCGTCCAGCAGCACCAAACATCCAGGACCCAATTCACCTACGCCGAAGCGATACCGCGCGCCAGGGATATCGATTGCAGCAAGCTTCGCGAATGCCATGTCCTCCTCATCATCTGGAGCATAGGCTTCCCCAAGCACGCGGACTGTCTGACCGAGGGATGCAGTGCCCGAATAGATCCTGCCAAGCGCGCTGAAAGATTCTGCATTGGTCGCGCTGATGAGCTTCGTCACATGTATTATGAGCGGTCCTTTCGGATCACTCGTCTTCAGTACACTCGCCAGCGGTGTGTCGTGTGGGCCGGTATAATTCAGCTCAACTTTGCGAGTCGCGTTGTCGGCAGGAGACGCAACATGCGAAAAGAGCATGTCCACAAGTCCTGTCGCTGGGCCAAAGAACTCCCTACAGACAAGCTCCAGCAGTGGTCGAGCATTCATTTTATAAGCCGCCGGCCGGAGCTCGATATTGAGGGCTGCGAGCGTATGCCGTAGTTCTGCAGCGTCCTCTGAAAGCGCGCATGAGAAGAGCTTATAGATTGGCTCGAGCACAAAGTGCACAAAAGATCGTTGTGTCCCAGCCGCTGCCTTTTTCACAAATTTGTGTGCTGCGGCGTCAAAGAAGATGTCACCCCATAATCTTTGCACAAATTGATCGAGCATGATGCCCTCGAATGTGTCTGCGTAGAACTTGGCAAAAGAGTGTAATGAAAAGCACCAATTCATCTTGGCGGATGCGAAACAGACATTACCGCGTTCAGGACTCAGTCGAAGCCTGTCACTTGAGTCGAAAGCGCTGATACCGTTGTTGACCTCTTCAATCAGGTGCTTAAGCTTGAAGTAGGCATCTGCCGGCGGTAGCTTGAGCTCAAGTATCAGGCGATCCATCTTGTTGATAACAAGCGTCAGACTCAAGCCTTCTGCGACTGCAAACTGGAGTATTCTTTGCATTTCGGGCATGAAGCCTTCGGCCGCATCTACGACAAGCAGAATACCATCGCACAAGCGTATACTCGCAGCCACTTCATCAATGAAATTGACATGTCCAGGTGTATCAATAAAGTTGCACACCAGGCTCTTACCTTTTGTGTTGGGAAGCATAAGTGTAATGGGTGTCGCTTTGACACTCAGGCCACGTTCTTGTTCGAGGTTGTGCAAGTCTGTATACCGTAATTGCGCATCCTTTTTCGGCTCTTGCACATCAGGGTGCGTTTGATAGACGAGCATATCCATAAGAGCCGTCTTGCCATGATGCAAATGACCGACGACAGCGACATTGCGCACAAAGTCTGGAAAGCCAAGCGATTGTACCATCAAAGTACGATCGAACGTTACTTCAGGAAGATCCGTTTCTTCGACGGTTAATCGCTTCTGCTTGATTGGTTTCACAATAGGCTCATTCAGCGGCTGTGCATCTTCTTCTTGTACCATGACCTCGACGTCCTCACCATAGACTTGTGCTGCAGATGGATAGTACTGCTTATCCTCATGCAGAATGATCTGGTTTTGCGCCTCAGACTCTACAGCTTCCTCTCCATCAAGCTGCATGAGAACATTCTGCGCTCCATCTGCATTCTGAGCGATAGGCTCCTCATCATCAATCACGTCTGAGCCATTATCTTCTGAATCGTCGCCGCCAATGTAGTTGCCGAACCTATGGTCAGTCGAGCACCAAGACGAAGCGTTGCCTACTCGTCATAGAGGTCTTCATCCATCGCCGGGCCGGGACAGAGGCCTCTCGAGCGCCGCAGATGCCGTTGTCGCGCGTACGCAACTTTTGTGTCGCTGAATGCGAAAAATTGTCGAACTGATGAACCACTCAAACTACATGATGAGATGCAGGACATATACTATCATGCATATTGCTCGACGTGCAAGAAGGCAAATTGCTAAAAATGCTTTATAAATAGGATTCTGAAACAGCTTGGCAAGTTACCAAGCAGCACACCCGTCAGGATAGCTGTTGCCTTGATCTTCCTTTGTGAGCAAGTCAATGACACCGTCCTTCAGAAAATACGATGGCTCTGCTGGCTGCCAATTGTCGTCCCCATCAGGACTGCCACCATAATTGAAGTAGCCAGTCTCGCTGAAGCCCTCGATGAGCGGCGGCAGTGCATCTGGTCCCACAATAAATACACTCGCCATGCCCATCAAAAGATGGGGAGTGATGTGACAATGCATCATCTAATATCAGTCTCGGCTCACAAGATAGCTCTGAATCTTACCCATGCACCTGTATCGCGCGCAGATGCCAAATAGCGTGTATGAACCCAGCCTCCACCCTGGTCGTATGTGGCGGTCGAGTTTGTGATGGTGGCGCCAGGCCCTGGATAGACATTGACGGTGTCGCGCCTGTACGCCTTCGTATAAGTGATATTGAGGAGCTTTCTGATGTCCGGCGAGCCAGTGCCCTGTGCCAAAACATGAACAGCCCTCGAATGGAGATGTATCGGATGGACCTCTACTTTGGATGTTGGTCCAGGACGGTTGATGAAAATGATATCGACCACCTGCCCAGGCTCGAGCACAAAAGCTTCAGAGATAGGGTCCCATAGAGAGTTGTTGTGAGCTCGAGGCATTGGCAACGCGCCCTTGTAGAGACTAACGAGATACGGCTCCTGTCGCAGTCCTTTCTCTTCGTCATAAATCTTCTTGTTCATTGCCCAACGAAATCCACCTGAACCATACCTGATTTGCTGCATGTCCAGCACGATGACATCCTTCCTGACGTTCCCTGGAATGGGTCGATTGACTAGGGGTTCAAGATCTGTTTGCAGCCAACCAAAAGACTCATCAGGCAGGACATATGTCTTCATGGCTTCCCTGAGACGCGGATTCTGCGCAGTATCATAGAATTTTCTCCTTGGAAATGGTTTCGTTGAAGGCTTGTCGACGTATTTCAGAACTGCGAACTGCTGTACGATAGGACGGCGCCATCGCGACGAAAGATTGATGAGGTACACCCCATCCTTGCCATCAGCTTTGACTTGTTCACGCGTCTTTGTTTGCAAGCGCATCGAGTACCGTTGTCCGGGCGCGAATTCTATATGGTCGACCATTTTACCAGGTTTGAGATTGGTTCCATCTGCTTCCAAAAATGTGGTCTCATGATCTTCTATTCCTGCAGCAATGTACATGAGACTTCCAGCACCAATCCAGCGCAAACGATATCGCAAATCGTAGCCTACCGTGATAACAGGCAGATCTGTCAAGCACGATTCGGAAGCATGATTGTTATTGGCCATGCCGTTCAGGAGGAGTGTTTTGGAATTGTTGGTCCATTTGAAAGGCTCAGCAAGCAGGCCCTTTGCTAGCACATCGTCCGTTGCAGCCTGATGTAAGCAAGAACAATCGAATTCATATTCATACCCAAATATCACTGACCATCAAGACCCGCTCTTCAAAAATTGGAGCTGATGAACACAGCTTACGAGGATGAATGATTAGTGGCGCAAACGCTGTTGATAGCTGAAGGCCCACATGCGAGTGAGCAAAGTAGGTGCCCACGTTGTCGTCCTGCAAAAAGTACTCGTACTCAAAAGACTTGCCAGGAGCGATGGGCCACTGACTGAGATTAGGCGTGCCATCTGACCAAGGAGAAGCCGCCATTGACAAGCCATGCCAGTGCATGGTAAAGTTGTGCTTCTTCATGTAATTGATGACCTTAATGATGACCCGCGAGCCAGCCTGGAAGGAAAGAAGCGGACCCGGCACAGTTCCATTGATGAGCACAGACTTGCGCTTCGTCGTGCAATCGATCCAAATATTGGCCTCTGTGATGACCAGTGTCTCCCGCACGGTTGGTAGATCCGAATTTGCTGCTGAGGTATCCAACAAGCGCGACAGTAGAAAGAGCAACAAATGGAAGTACATTTGGTTCATAATAGCTCATACGGGAGCGACCATTGAGCGATTTGAGTCTCAATCGACAGTCAGGGGTGGTTGTCAGCTGAGCACAATTGATGGGTGTTTAGTAGCACTTGGTCGCAAAGGGGATGATCAGAAGACTAGCTTCACATATATGCAAACCTTGAGAGCCCACCGTACCAAGGCGTCCATCAAGTCGAAACCACTTCAAATTGTCATGATCAATCTGCTACGTCTTCGGTATTATGTCGACTCGACCATGACAGACTTGAAGGTAGGCATAACCTCAGGGTATCGAGCGATGAAAGACATGATTGCACAATCAAGCATATTGCAACACGCGACTCTCTGTTCCAGTCTCCTTTGTCTTAAGTATGGCCTGCTGTGCTTGCCTGTTCTGGGTGTAGCCGCCTAACCCTGATCTGTAGTGCGACAATATACACACACAAACGCGACAATATAGATGCGCTTCAGCTAAAGTGACGGACACTTCATACGCTTCCTGTCCAGGCTTTGCCAGCTTGAACTGTACAGGAGATTGTGTCGTACAAAGGACCGGGTTCGGGGTCTGTTGTTCTGTGAGCTCATCTGGGTCCTGCTGCATGCCGATAAAGGCGAGATAGATGCCCGTTGATACACAATGGTCGGCTCAAGGATTTACATGCGGTTTGTCGCTTGATGTTGCTTGACTCATCTCACAGCAGGCCACCAGAAGGTCTTTGTTGACCTTAATTTCGCCGAACAGTCATTTGAAGTCTGTCAACAAGGATATCATGCACGCGACTGACTAGCAGGGATGGACAGAGATCACAATCGTGCCGCTGACGGCCTCTCTATCATCGGCTAGCTTTCATTGCTTTCAGTCGGAAATCACAGATTGTCAAGTCAACGGGCAAGGTGCAGACTGGCTCCATAACGATACCCTTAAATTAGGAACACGGTTGGCCAACTCGACGGCGCATCAACACGAGCAACTGCGCAAACAGTTCGGGGTCTTCAGTCGAAATATTAACGCTTGCGATCTGCATGTTCGATTTCCAGAAGGCGTGCGTGTGTCATCGCAACAGGAGGACTATCTGAGTGCCTCACGAGCCGCTCGCAATGACGGC
This sequence comes from Protomyces gravidus, assembly GCA_003717255.1. NCBI lineage: Eukaryota > Fungi > Ascomycota > Taphrinomycetes > Taphrinales > Protomycetaceae > Protomyces > Protomyces gravidus. Next base: position 89,713 of record QXDP01000227.1, on the reverse strand, counting down.
ACAGGCGACGACCAGGACGACACTGAGGGCAAACGTGATCTGGCCCCAAACACTCCGGGTCTAGCGACTTTCGGTATGAATGGATCTGGCAAGGTGCACTACAAACCGATCACAGTCAAACTATGGTTCAGAGGTAGCGCTCCCTCGATTGGCATGCGTTTTGTCGACTGTGATGCAGGACAAGCCTATCCACATGTCTATACTGCCAACCATCCAGTACCGTGCAGCACTTCAATGTGGTTACCATGTCTAGATGGCTGGTGGGAACGATCAACATGGGAGCTGTCCATTTCGGTACCGAAATCCCTAGGCGATATTTATAAGCGCAAAAACATCATGGACACAAGGGAAGATGGCATTGAAGATGCAGATGAAATAGCGCGCGATCAGCTCCCCATCACTGTTGTAAGTTCTGCCGACTTGATTGACGAGACTGCGAATCCAGATGACTCTTCCTGCAAGATCATATCCTTTGCGCAGTCTTCGCCGACTGGTGCTGCTCACATTGGATTCGCCGCTGGACCTTTTGTTAAGGTAAACTTAGCAGAGTACACAGATGGCGAAGAAGGCACAATTTCAAATGCAGGCGCAGACTCCTGGGGCTTCTGCTTACCGGATCGTGTTGCAGAAATGAGAAGCACATGTTATGTCATGCATCGTGCTATGCAATTTCTCGTGCGCGACTTTGGAAGTTACCCATATACCAGCTACAAGATTTGCTTTTTGCAGGATCTAGAAACGGACGGTATTCATCTCGCATCGCTGACTTTATGTTCCTCTCGGCTATTGTATTCGGAACGTATGATTGACCCGATCTACCCCGTCACGCGCCAATTAGCCTTTTTCTTGGCGAGCCAATGGGTCGGTGTCAACACTGTTCCTCGGCTGTGGTCTGATATTTGGCTGACCATGGGACTTGCGTACTACATGACAGGTCTCTTCTTGCGTTCGTTGATGGGCAACAATGAGTATCGCTTCAGGCTCAAGCAAGCTGCGATGGAAGTCACTGAGCAAGATATTGGGCGCCCACCACTCTCTGTGCGCGACTGGGAGTTGCCAATAGATCAACGGCATCTCGAATTCATTGCACTCAAAGCGCCTGTCGTGATGCACTTGCTCGAGCAACGCCTCACAAAAGTCGGCGGTAATCTAGGATTGATGCGCGTCTTGCCCAAAATCTTCCTTCAGAGCATGAGTGGCAGCCTTGCCAATGGACAACTTGGAACAAGCCATTTTCTACGGCAATGCGAAAAGGTTTCCCATGTTAAGCTTGAAGACTTCGCGCGACAGTGGATTTACGGCTTCGGTTTTCCGCGCTTCTCCGTCGTACAGCGATTCAATAAGAAGAAAATGGTGGTTGAAATGGGCATTCGGCAATTGCAGTTTACAGATGACGGACGGCAACCACTTCAAGAAGAGCGTTTCATTGAGCAAGCGTACAAGAGCATGACAAGGCCACCGCAACCACCCGTCGAAGCAGTCTTTACCGGTCCCATGACCATTCGTCTACACGAAGCAGACGGTACACCATACGAGCATGTCGTTGATATTAAGGAGCAATTCACAAAGCTCGATATACCCTACAACAACAAGTACCGGCGGCGTGTACGGAATCGTGCAAAAAAGGCTAAAACGCAAGATGGAGAAGAAGAGGAAGCAACAACAGACAATATCAATTGCTTGGGCGATGGTCTGCAAACAGAGCAAGACATGATCCAATACAAATTGCAAGATTGGACCAAGGAAGATGAGGACAAGATGTCAAGCGAAGCCTTCGAATGGCTACGTATGGACTCTGAATTTGAATGGATCTGCACCATGGCTGTCGGTCAACCTGATTATATGTTTCAGTCACAATTGCAGCAAGATCGAGATGTGGTTGCTCAGTATGATGCAGTAAAATACTTCGCATCCGCCAAGCAATCGCCACTCGTGTCGACCATTCTTTTTCGAACATTGATGGATGAGCGCTATTACTACGGCATTCGTATGCTTGCTGCGCAGGCGCTCAGTAAAGGCGCGTTACCGGAACTCGACATGCGCGGAGAATTTCACCTCTTGATGGCGTTCAAAGCACGCTACTGCTTTCCGGAATCGACTCAATTTGTGCCGCTCGACAATGACTTCAACGATTTCGCAAACTACTTTGTGCGATGCGCTATCGTCAAAGCGCTTTGCGACGTGCGTGTTGCAGGGGCAGGAACGCCGACTGTGCGTGCATTCATGTTGACGCAGCTCAAGCACAATGACAATTTCAACAATGCATTCGATGACAGTTTCTACGTTTCATCCTTGTTGCGTGCCTTAACGGACGTCTTGCTGCACCGAGATGCTGAGCTTGCTGGGAATCCGCTTGAACAAGCAGACTTTGCAGCAGACTTTCAGGCGGGTATTTCTGAACTTGAGAAATGGCAACGCTTGGATAGATGGACGCCATCGTACCAGAATCTTATCACGCAAACGGTCCTTGCGTGTAAGGAACGGTTGATGGCTGCCAAACTACTGACACCAACACTCAAGGAGTTTTTGTTCTTTACGCAGGACGATCACTATCCGCTTGTACGACAACAGGCGTTTCAGTCCATGCTGAGTATGGGCGGACTGCGTCAAGCACCTATCGCAAAGTATCTCTTTTCAACGCTCAAACATGACGATTCAGCTTATATTCGAGCGCGGTTAGGCGAGGCGATCCAGTACGGCTTTGGCTGCTTAGCCTTGCGTGCGCGTGTCGAGGAAAGGGACGATACTGGTATGGACGCTTTGATCATTGAGGAAGATGCGAGTCAAGCTGTCGCGCTACGCAAAGAACGCGAGATGCGATCGACCTTGTCTGGGGCAATCACTGCGCTTAGGCAAGAATTGTCGGAAGATGCGGTACTCAAACAACAATTATGGTCGATTGCGAATAGCGGTACCAGTCTCAGTCCGCTTATACGACGCAATATGCTTGATGTGTGCAAAGTCTTGTATGAGCCGGTGGCTAGTCGCATTCTCAAGTTCACACTTCCATCGATGAAGGCACGTCTGCGAGCAAGGTATCTCGGCAACGGACGTATGGTAATTGCAAAGACGCGACCACTTCAGAAGTATCAAAAAAAGGCACCGGTCAAGATCAAGCTCAAGCTCTTCAACTCATCAGTAAAGCGAAAAGATTAGCATATCATAGCCTTAGACATACTCGGTCATGCATTTTTTAACGCTAAATAAAATGTATGATGCTCTCTAGAATCTCTCCTATCTACCTAAGGTTGCTGAAAGCCTTGGTAACAGTTCTCTTGAGCTTGAGCTCAGCTGAACGAAGGGACTCGGTCGATGCATCTTGCACCTCAAGTGCCTCCATAGCAGCAGCGAGCGCAGTCTCGATTCTGCCCTTGTCACCACGCTTAAGCTTAGCCATCATGGTAGGCTCAGAGATGTTGCCCTCAATGGATGACACGTATGCTTCGAGGTTCTGCTTAGCTTGCAGCCGTGCGGAAAAGTCCTTGTCGGCCTTTTCAAACTCCTTTGCATTCTTAATCATGTTTTCAATTTCTGTCGATGAAAGACGACCCACAGAGTTGGAGATTTCAATCTGTGCGGTACGGCCGGTTGTCTTTTCCTTGGCAGTGACGGTCAAAAGTCCGTTAGCGTCAAGCTCAAAGGTAGCCTCGAGCTCTGCTTGGTTCTTGGGCATAGGTGGGATTCCCTTGAGTTCAAATTCACCGAGCGACTCGTTCTCCTTGCAGTCGACACGCTCGCCCTGGTAGACAGGGAATGTGACTTGCGTCTGGCCATCCTCAACAGTGGTGAAGGTACGCTTCTTGATGCAAGGAATGGGTGTGTTACGAGGCACGACAACACCGAAAATGTTGCCCTCCATACCGACACCGAGAGAAAGTGGCACAACGTCGAGCAAGAGCAAGTCTGAAGTCTTTTCAGAGTTGGCCTTGTTGGTCAAGACGGCGGCTTGGACAGCAGCACCGTAAGCAACGGCCTCATCCGGGTTGATGGACTTGTTGCACTCCTTGCCGAAAAAGTCAGATACAAGCTTCTGGATCTTCGGGATACGTGTGGATCCACCAACAAGCACAATGTCATCGACCTTGGACTTGTCAATCTTGGAGTCCTTGAGCACTTTTTCAACTGGCTCGATCGTTGACTTGAATGTAGCGGCGTTGAGGTCCTCGAATCGCGCACGGGTGATGTTGGCATTGAAATCAGCACCCTGGAAGAGCGAGTCAATCTCGACGGTGGTCTGGGTGACTGAAGACAGGGTACGCTTAGCACGCTCGCAGGCGGATCTGAGACGACGAAGCGCACGTGGGTCTTCGGAGATATCGTGCTTGGTCTTGCGCAGGAATTCGGCCTTGAAATGCTCGAGGAGTGTGTTGTCAAAGTCCTCTCCACCGAGGTGAGTGTCACCAGCAGTGGCCTTGACCTGGAAGACACCTCCCTGGATGGTCAAAAGAGACACATCGAAGGTACCACCGCCAAGATCGAAGATGAGCACGTTCTTTTCCTTCTCTGAACGCTGGTCGAGACCGTAAGCGATGGCAGCTGCGGTGGGTTCGTTGATGATACGGAGCACGTTGAGACCGGCAATGGCACCTGCGTCCTTTGTCGCTGTACGCTGAGCATCCGAAAAGTAAGCTGGCACGGTGATGACGGCCTTTTCGACCTTCTTGTTGAGCTTTGTCTCTGCAACCTCCTTCATCTTGACAAGCACCATGGCGGAGATCTCCTGAGGTGTGAATTGCTTCTTCTCGCCAAGGTACTCGACCTCGATCTGCGGCTGTCCATCCACATCAACCACGTTGAATGGCCATACTTTCCTGTCTGCCTTGACCTCTGCGTCGTCGAATCTACGTCCAATAAGACGCTTTGCATCGAACACGGTATTGCGCGGGTTCATGGCGGCCTGGTTCTTGGCCGAGTCACCGACAAGACGCTCTTCCTCGGTGAATGCAATGTATGAAGGAGTCGTCCTGTTACCCTGGTCGTTTGAGATGATCTCGACGTTGGGACTCTCATCGGGCCAGACAGCAACACATGAGTATGTTGTGCCGAGATCTGAGATGCCATTAGCCATTTGTTTACTGAGTCAATGCATTGGGCAACATACCGATACCGATCGCGCCGTTGTATGTCTCCTTGAAGTCCGACATGGTCCTGTAGCTTGACTACCTTTCTATGTCTAGTGACTTCTTTCTTCTTTTTCGCCTTTCGCAACCGCAAAAAATTGAAAAAAGTTGAAAAAATGGGTGAATGTGACTGCTAATGTCGATAAACAGTGTTCAGATGGGATTATTCATGAAGAAAAGACCATCTTGCCATCCTCAAAGTGCATCTGCTGGTGGAGGCGATGCTTGTCGAGATAGGCCTTGTTGTGGAACTTGGACAGATGCCGCGTGCCTGAATCACATAGAATAGTGACAATCGTATGACCCCGACCAAGCTTCTCTGCCATCCGCACCGCAGCCACGCAATTGACTGCACTCGAGCTGCCCAGGAACAAGCCATCATGCTCGACCAGGTACTGAGACATGGCCACGGCTTCCTTGTCCGTAACACGTACTGCTTCGTCCATTAGGGGTAAACCAGCGGCAAAGTTGCGTGTGAGGCGATTCAAGCCAATACCCTCCACAACCGTATCCACCTGACTACGCCTTCTCGTTCCTTCCCTTTCTGTATCTGCAAAGAGCACTCCCTGTTGCACCTTGTTGAAAAGACCACTTCCTTGTGGATCTGCTAAAACGATGCGCAGACCAGAAATGACTGGCTTCAGTCGGCGTGCGATGCCGGAAAGTGTTCCCCCTGTTCCTGCGCCTGCCACAAATACATCCATCTTGCCTTGCGTTTGACGCAGTAGTTCGACGGCCGTGCCATCATAATGCGCGCGCCAATTCGCCTCGTTCTCGAATTGATTCGCGAAAAGACCTTGACCAGCTCGGCTTGCATCTGCCGTGTGTTCTGCTGCGCGTGACTTGGCTTTATTGACGAATTGGCCACGATCCACAATCGAAGCAGGTCGTACTCGCTCAACGACCGCACCGAGCGATTCTAGCAATGCTGCTTTCTCAGTCGACTGATCATCTGGCATACAGATATGTGCCGTATAGCCTCGTGCACGACATAGCCAAGCAAGTGAAATGCCAGTGCTGCCGACAGTCCCTTCGTATACGACATCACCGCGTCCAGCGACCAAAATACCAGCTCGTTCGGCTTGTTGTAGGATGGCAAGGGCGACGCGGTCTTTTGGAGAGCCACCAGGATTCAGGAACTCTGCTTTGCCTAGAATTTCACAGCCTGTGGCATCACTCAATGATTGTATTCGTAGAAGCGGTGTATTGCCAATAGCCTCGTCAAGGCCGCGAGCTATGAGCGGAGCATCCGGTGCAGAGTTCTCTTTTGCTTTTCCAGGTCTCAGCAGATATGTGAGCAATGAGCCAGTGGCAAAAGCAGCAAGTATAAGGAGCTTCTGCCTTGTGTCATCTACCATAACACATGCTGCTGAATATGATGGAATTGATTTCTGGCAGACGAAATTTGCAGTCAGAAAATGCTATGACCACCGCCTCTATCTACTGCTGGACTGCAAAACTGCTTGACTGAGAAGGGATGTAAAGACCTAGACATAAGATGGCAGGGGCATATCTCCATCTACTTCATCCAGACCGATTTCTTCACGGAATTCTGGTACTTCTGAGCGCTTCTTGTTGAGCGCACCAGCAATCTCTTGAACAATATTCTCAACTTGCTTGCGTGTCTGTTTCCAGCGCACGAGGAGCTGATGCAACAGACGATCAACCTGTTGCTCTTCTTCTGCTGAGTAATTGCGTGTATTGGCTGTTTCCTGCTTTGGTTTCTTTGACTCAAAGGCAGCGATGCTCGTGTTTAACGAGCTCTCCTGACATGTCAGTGCTCTCTCGAGAGGTTCGATAGCTCACCTCTTGCAAAAGAAGATCTTGTTGCTCTTGGAGCTGTGCAACACTCAAGACGCTCTCGATCTCTGCCACTTCTGTCATGTCAGCTTGCCCACAGTCCTATGAAGCCTACCCCTTGCAGCGCGTTTATTGTCTTCGACAAGTGCTGCAAGCTCTGTCTCTAGCTGATTGAGCTCATCGACCGCATGCTGCTTCCCTTCCGCACAATCTAGCTCAACATCACTACTCTCCCCTGCACCTGCTGTCTGCAGTGCGCAATAGATGACTTGCTTGCCGAATGTCCTACCGTTGTCAGTCTCCCAAGCTATGCATGTAGCGTATCACTTTGCTTGAATTGCGTGACTCTCTGCGAGTGTTGCAAGTGCCTTGACGCAGTTTGGTTTGCTGATAGCTTGCTGCAAGTTATTGAAGACATCTGTCGCTGAGTCTATAGCTGTTAGCCTGGCATGGGGTATTCAGGTATGAGCGCACATGGTCGATTCTGCTGTACGAGGTAGGCGAGGATCTGATCTTCTGCGTCTTGTGGCGATGGCTGCTTCTTGCTCTTCTCCTTGACTGTCTTGTCTTTCGGCATGCTTGCTGCGAGGATGTCTTGATGAGGATGTAGCTCGAGGCAAGTGCGATGACTAGGAGATTCACTAGTCAGAGTCCGATGTGCTAAGCTGTCATAGAGCAAGATCTTCTCCCTGTCGCGTCTCCTGTCCCATGCACATCCTCGATCATCGTCCTTGTCCATCTGAAAATTGATCACTTCAATGTCTGATAGCCGCTTCTTGTAGCCATCGATGGCCATTGATCCATGAATGCTTATGAAGATGCTTCATAGTCTCATCTTGATTCAATGTGTCACCGTAATTTGTTATTGACGATGACTTTGTGACTGCCATTTTGTGCGCACTCATCGCGTCTACAAAGAGCATCAAAAGTACAAAGAAGCCTATGACCATGCGCAACCCGTGATAGACAAGCAAGGGCCTGCAGCGCATGTCATAATCAATCACTCTATCTCTCAGTCGTCTCATGCAGCGACGCACATCCTCTACAAATATGCGCCAAGCTGCGCGCGGGAGTTTCCAACCCACACCACTGTCACCGCGTCAAGACGGCATGCGTAGCGCGTCCCGTATGTCGCTGAGTCGGCGGGACTCTACTATATGCTCAAAAACTCATGCTGAGACGGTAAGCGACTCATTCATTGCTGATGTGGGCGATCGTGTGGTTGTGCCAGGTGGGTGGCATGGTATCGTGCAATACGTCGGACCTGTATCTGGACGCGAAGGTGTCTTTCTCGGCATTGATCTTGAAGACGAGCATGCGGATAAGGGGCGTAATGATGGGACACATAAGGGACACCGTTACTTCAACACGAAAACGCCAACGTCTGGATTGTTTGCGCCTCAGGGCAAGTGTCAGATCCTCGAGACGATAGGCAAGCGCGAGTCTCAGGTATCTGCGGGAGGAACGAAACATCCGATTGCTGCAGTACAGCACGCGACCAGTACAGCGAGCATCGGAATGGGACCGCCACCGCTAGCCAATGGTGCTCAGCATAAGCGTAATGTCTCGAGCAGGAGTTACCAAGTACGATCAGAATCGAGGTTACAATCTGCGTCAAATGATGTGCATGCGCGACCAGATCAAGAGACCTCCCAAAATACAGCGCAACAACATCAGCAGCTTCTTAATGATAATGCAAGGCTGCGAGAAGCACTTGCCTCGCTGCAAGACCAGCATGCGCGGTTGGAAAAGGCAAAAGCCGTGCAAGCGCAGGAAATGGACGAAATGATGATGACTGTCAAGGAACTCGAAGCATTCATGGCGTCGGCAGATAAGGGTGATTTGACTGAAACGGTGGCAGCGCTGGAAGCAGCGCTTGCAGAGCGAGATGAAAAGATTCTGCAATTACGAGAAGAGGCTGCTGCGAGACGCAAAGAGTTTCGCGAAGTGACGCAACACCAGGAGCAAACGATTGATCAGCTCAAGATGTTGCATGAGCAGCGCATTGCAGAGATGGAGGAGCAACGAAGCGAAATGGAAGAGCGTTTGTTGAGTTCTGCTGGTTCAGAAACAACCAATGCTGCAGAAGTGGCGAAACAGCTGTCTGCGCTCGAGGCTGTGTGTGATGAGATGCAGCGCGGATCAGAGCAGGCCAAAGAAGCGATGGAAGTGGCTCAGAGCAGGATCACGCAGCTTGAAGAGGAAAATGCAAGACTGCATGATGAAGTGATTGAATCAAGGACAGCTGCAGTCGCACAGCCTAGCGAAGGGGCCAAGCTGCTTGTCAAGAAGTCATCGCTCGACCAGTTGCCACAAAACCACCCTCAACGCACATCCGCGTTTGGTATGCTGGAAGGCGAAGTCTCTCGGCTGGAGCAGGAGAATGCGCAAATCAAGCGTAGCAATGCGCAAAGAGAGCAAGCGGCACATGCAACTATTGAAGCGCTCGAGCAGGAACTGCAGCAATTGAGAGCGAACACTTCAAATGAGTCCAGCCACAGCCTCCGTGCGCAGTTGTCAAGGGAACGTGCACAGCGTATAGCACTAGAAGATCGGTACACTGAGCTGGAACGGCAATTGGAAGACACCATTATGCAAATTGAGCAAGCATCTTTACCGGCTCGCACCGTATCGAGGTCACTCAGCACGTCGCCTTCGTTGTCAATCCGTATTCCGCCGCCCGTTCAGACACCAGACCCTGTACGCTCGCCACGACCTCACAGGGGCAAGTTGACGGACCGCGAGGATGAGATGGTGGAGCCCACGTCAGCTGGTCATGCCAGTTGTGAGTATTGTGGCAAAGTTGGACATAACATGCTGTCTTGCAGGGAAGTGTTTGGCACGCCGCAAGCCAAGCAGGCTGAACAGCCAGTTCCAGCAGCAGGGTCTGGTGGCGTGAAGCGCTTTACAGAGCGCAAAGAGCAGATGATTCAGCAGGAGCAGATGGCAACACCGCCAAGGATGGACAGCAGCGGGCAACTATGGTGTAGCTACTGCCAGCGTTATGGTATCCATGCCACGGAAGAGTGCCCTGACGCGGATGAGCAGTTCTGACGGCGTTGTACCGTTCCAGGCATGCTCTTCATTCTCGAGATTTGAAATACAAATAATATCAGTGCCTAGTCTTGACAAATGCCATTCAACCCATGATACAGGACATCCTCGAAGCAGAGTCCGCGCTGTGCCCAGCCTCTGCCCATGCATGCCGGCTTGAGCTTGTCTGATGCCTTTTCCGTCTTCTTCCTCGGATCTTTCTTCGCCTGTGCCTCGGCTCAATTTGGCATTTTTATTCAGATGGGCTGGCAACCCGGGGAAGCGAAGAAATGTGAAAATTACATAAGAATGCGCCTGCCCCCTCCTTCTTCTACTATCGACCATCTTCCTTTCTTCTTTCTTCATCTTAGTTAAGCAGACATGGACGACAAGCAGATGCCAAAGGCCATGCAGACGCGCGACCTGCCTCTCATCTCCCCGACCGGTATGTCTTGCAACATTCATTTGTGGAGAAATATACTAACTAGCAAGGCCCGGAAGCTCTCGCTGCTGAGCGCGCAAAGGCAACTTTCGATCGCAAGGAGCTCTCAGTCTATATCTACGGTCAGGAGTATCTTGACCGCAAGCAAAAGATTCTCTCACTTCTCGAGTCTGAGCCTATCTTCAACAAATCCGTCAACTATTATCAAGGCCGCGCTGACCGTTTGAAGCGCGCCCTTGAGCGTGGAAAGCGTTCAACGCAGCTTGCAAAGCAGCACAACTGGACTATGGACGATATCGCCATGGCTGACTTTCTGGTGGACGAGCCAGGACCATATGGTCTGCACAAGTCCATGTACCTGATCACGTTGCGAGATCAAACCAACGATGAGCAAAAGGAATTGTTTGAGAAGCCAGCAATTGCATATGACCACGTCGGTTGTTATGCACAGACTGAGCTTGGTCACGGCTCCAATGTTCGTGGACTCGAAACCACAGCAACATGGATCGAGGACGCACAAGAGTTTGAAATTAATACGCCAACACTGACTGCCACGAAGTGGTGGATCGGATCCCTTGGTCGCACTGCCAACCACGCAGCCGTCATGTGCCAGCTCATTGTCAAGGGCAAGAACCTCGGCCCACATCCGTTTATCGTCAACATTCGCGACCTCAAGACGCACAAGCCATTGAAGGGCGTCACAGTCGGCGATTTGGGTCCCAAATTCGGCTACAACACGATGGACAACGGTTTCCTCCAATTCGACCATGTCCGTGTGCCACACATCAACATGCTGGCCAAATATGCCAGCATTGACCGCAACACGGGACAATATATCAAGCCCGCTAACGCCAAGCTTGCTTACGGTACCATGACTTGGGTGCGTTCGCGTATTGTCATGCATGCACGACTTGTGCTTGCTCGCTCTGCCACCATTGCTGTGCGATACTGCTCTATTCGTCGTCAGTTCCAAGATAAAGACGCCAAAGACCAGACTGGCGAAACACCTGTCATCAATTACTCGACCGTGCAGTACCGTCTCTTCCCTATTCTCGCCCAGTCTTTCGCTTTGCACTATGTCGGCTTGCAAATGGGTCGTTTGTATGAAGCCAATATGAAGCAGATGTCAAAGGGCAACTTTGAATTACTTGCTGACTTGCACGCCACTTCGTCCGGTCTTAAGATTTGGTCTACCACAACCGCTGTGGGTGCTATTGAGATTGCACGTCGCGCATGTGGTGGACACGGATTCTCCATGTTTTCCGGTCTGGCTCATGCCTACCAGGATTACTTGCCAGAAGTCACTTGGGAGGGTGACTCGCAGATTCTCTCGCAACAACTTGGAACTTACCTCCTCAAGACTGCGCGATTCGTGTTTGCTCAGCGTCCTGGACATGTCAAGAAGTCCATCACAAACCCAACGATCGAATACCTCCTCAACTACCAGAACGACCCACACTTCAAGCTAAAGGGTGTCATTCAGGATGGCCAATACGTCGTCAAGCTTTTCGGCCACCGCGCCGCTTACGCCGTTGCACAAGTTGCCCGTCGTCGTGACCAGCTCGGCGAGACTTGGAACTCTTTGCTGCATGAGATTTACGAGATGGGTATGGCGCACTGTGAGTACATGCTTGTCAAGTACTTTTGGCAGGCATTGTGTGAAGATGCACAGCTTGCCCAGGGAAAGCCACTTCGCTCTGTGATTGAGCCATTATTCCACCTGTTCGCCCTCACGACCCTTGAAGCAAAGGCTGCAGAGTTCTTCGCTGCTGGTTGTTTCTCACAGGGATTGTACGAGGAGACGAAAGTGGAGATTCTCAAGGCTCTTGCACAGGTGAGGCCGAATGCCGTCACACTTGTCGATGCGTTTGACTTTCCTGATTTCTTGCTGCAGAGCTCGCTTGGCAGGTTCGACGGAAATGTCTACCCGGATATGATTGATCGTGCATCGCGTGAGCCGGCAAATGCGTCTGTCATCAACAGCGACTACCGTTCTGCTGAGCTTGTTCGCGGCGAGGCACAGAGCGCATTGTTGATGGCTGCATTCAAGGCGCAGTCAAAGCCTTCTCTTTAGATTTGTTTGTAGTATGTAAATGCATGTCACTTCAGAAAATATCAACACTTGAGCGGTATAGATGTCGATTGTCCTATGATGCGGAGTGATCTATCTTATGCACGACGCTTCTTGGTAGCAGCATCCTCAACAGCTTCTGCAGCAGCGACAATAGCCTCGCCTGGAGCAGGCTTGTCGGACACTTCAGTTTCAACCTTCTCCTTCAACGTCACCGCCTTTTGCTCCGCCTTTTTAGCGGCATCCTTAACGGCCGGTGCACCAGCGCCAGCGAGTCCCACAAGCGAGCCAAGAATGGCGAGCAACGTGACAAGTGCCGCAACCAAACCACCTGCAACCTGTGGCATATCCTTGATGGCATACACAGGGTCGACTTGAATGAGCTCGATAAAGCGTCCGACTTCCTGCTTGACGAAACCGAATGGGTTTTCGAGCAATGAAGCGATATAACCATCCTTGTACTTGTCCTTTGCCTCGTCGCTCGTCTTTGCATTCTCGGCATTGTCTTGAGCTTCTTCGGCGGTGAACTTGGTCTGCCAGTCCTTTGCGAGTTCAGTGGCTTGGGCGAGGTCATGTGTGAGCAAGATGTTGTCAAAGAGGATATCGCCCTGCATTGTCCACAACTCGAATCCAACGCCCATGATGGGCTCAAAGTTGGCTGGTGTCAAGTCCTCGTAGTAGTCGGGGTTCGTAATGCGCTTTGGTGACCATTGACCCTTGTAGTCTGGGTTGTCAATCTTGGGAGGAGACCAAAGACCCTTGTACTCTGGGTTCTTGATCTTAGGACGCTTCCATTCGCCACAGCCAACAGAGCATTTGGGGTTCTTGATGGTTGGTGCAATCCACGTACCATCCTCCTCGTCATCCCAGTCGACGGGCTTCTTGGCTGCTGGGTCCGGAATAGTCTCCGGCTCGTTGTCTTCCCAACCTTCTGGCTTTGTAGCATCCTTATCCTCAATCTCCATTGGTGCATTCTCATCCCAGTCGTCAGGCTTGGTTGCAGATGGGTCGTCAATCTTGGCATCGTCAACCCAGTCGTCTGGCTTGTGGTCGTTAGGGTCGTCAATCTCCTTGTCGGGGTTGACTGCTGGGGTGAAGTCTTCGAGGAGAGATCCCTTCTTGACGGACTTGTTGTTGACTTTGATTTCGAATGTCTGGTCAGGCTTGACAATCAGTGTGTAGAGAGTCGACAACTTGGAGATCTTTGCCGTTGGAGGGCTCGTGAGGTGCTTTTCTTCATACTCGCCCGAGATAGGGTTGCGGTGTTTGAAGATGAAGTGGATTTTGTTGGTTGCACCACACTTGTCTGGACCAAACATGATGGTGTACGGTGTGTCTCCCGAGAATTCCTTTGCTGCGATTCCTTCAGGCGAGACAGACAGGAGCTTGAGGTAGGCACCACCGCATTCGAGGCCCTTTTGCATCTTGACTTCATACTGCAAGACAAGAGTCTCATCTGTGTTGTCAAACACTTGCTTGAATGGTGTCGAAATGGCATGACGACGAGCATCGTCCTTCAACACAAGACCCTTATCGCCTTCCATGCCTTTGTAGACGGTTGGCTCTTCTACAGCCCACCGGCCGACATAGTTCATTTCTTCCTGCCCATCTTCACCGGACGTCTTTGCACTTGGAGACCAACGGCTACTCCAATTATCATCAGCAAATTGCTCCAAGAATGGTGCATTGATGGTGCTAGGGACGAAAGTGGATAGGGGGATGCTGACTGCCGGCGTGGCACTTTCCTGAGCAGCAGCTTGTGAGGCGAGTGTTGCATCTGCTTCTAGGTCAATGTCGTCTGCCCGTGCGACTGCAGAGAGGGCTGCGAGAGCCACGACGGAGAACCGCATTGAAGTAGGGTATTCAAGTTGGGTGTTGGTAGATGGGAGGCGAGAGAGAAGGTGATGGAAGGGAAGTGAGATCGCCGTCAGAATCAATCGCGGACGTGGCAGGAAAGAAGACAGTCACAATAGACCACCTTGATCCAATATTAGCAGTGTATCTACTTGTGACAATCTACATCAGCAATCTATACACTTTCTATCATGGAACCATGTCTATATCTATCACATCTACATAGCAGAAAAAGAGCAGTCATAAACATGATATGAAGCCATCTTTTGACCGCTCTGAATGGTTGCCAGCACACAGATCTATCCCTCGAATCACTCTCTCATCCTGCCTGACTCCTGTCACACTCCCCCATCGCCTGATCTTTCTCTCTAGATAAGCCCATTGATAACAAGCAAAGAAGCAGAACAAGAAGAAGCAGAACAAGCAGCAGCAGGAACAAGAAAAAGAAATTCTGACAGGCAGCAGCAATCATCAAGTAGAAGCATCAAAAAGGCCCGGCGTCTCTATTATAGCTGTTGCTAGTGCTGCTTAGAGGACAGCCACTTCAGCCATGCCACTTAATATGCGGGCCTTGTCGCTGGCAAGTTGCAGGCTCATCGCACGGCCGCATCTGCCATCACCTGCAAGGCTCATCGGCAAAGCACACCTCCAGCGATCACTCTCATCAGCAAGCACACTACATGCCGACGTGGTAGATCACAAGCCAGATCTACAAGAGTATGCCAACTCAGTGGTCTTTAAGCAGTATGTTGCAATGGTCTATCACGAAATAGATGCTGATGATTAGACCCCTCAAAAAGGTGGATGTCAAGAAAGTGCTCGTCGTGGGCTCCGGTGGTCTGTCCATTGGTCAAGCAGGTGAATTCGACTACTCCGGATCACAGGCCATCAAGGCTTTGAAGGAATCCCAAGTCGAGACAATCCTCATCAACCCAAATATCGCAACCATCCAGACATCTCACTTTCTAGCGGACGAAGTCTACTACCTACCAGTCACACCAGAGTACATCTCACACATCCTAGAACGAGAAAGGCCAGATGGTATCTTGCTTACTTTCGGCGGTCAAACTGCACTCAATGTCGGTATTGCACTCGACAAGATGGGTATCCTCGAGCGACTCGGTGTCAAGGTCCTCGGTACCCCCATCAAAACGCTCGAGACTTCCGAAGACCGCGACTTGTTTTCAAAAGCACTTGGCGAAATCAATATCCCAGTCGCTGAATCAGTTGCCGTCGAAACCGTCGATGATGCACTCAAATCTGCTGCCCAAATTGGTTACCCAGTCATTATCCGCTCCGCTTACTCGCTCGGTGGGTTGGGTTCCGGTTTCGCCGACAATGAAGACGAACTTCGCGATCTCTCTGCCCGTTCTCTTTCCCTGACACCGCAAATTCTCGTCGAAAAGTCGCTGAAAGGTTGGAAGGAAGTTGAGTATGAAGTCGTCCGTGATGCTGCCAACAACTGCATCACGGTCTGCAATATGGAAAACTTTGATCCTCTCGGCACACACACTGGTGACTCGATCGTCGTGGCTCCCTCACAAACACTTTCCGATGAAGAGTACCATCTCCTTCGGACGGCCGCCATCAAGATTATTCGCCATCTCGGTGTCGTCGGTGAATGCAACTGCCAATACGCATTGCATCCATCAGGTCTCGAGTACCGCGTCATTGAAGTGAATGCTCGTCTCTCGCGATCTTCAGCACTTGCCTCAAAAGCCACTGGATACCCACTTGCTTATACCGCTGCCAAGATTGCTCTGGGTCACACTCTCCCAGAGTTGCCCAACGCCGTCACCAAAACCACAACTGCCAACTTTGAGCCTTCCCTCGACTACATCGTCACCAAGATCCCTCGTTGGGATTTAGCCAAGTTCCAGTACGTCAACCGCGAGATTGGCTCAGCCATGAAGTCTGTTGGTGAAGTCATGGCTATTGGCAGGACATTCGAAGAATCACTCCAAAAAGCTATTCGTCAAGTTGATCCGGGCTTCAAGGGTTTCCAGTCATTGCCTGTCGAGGATCTCGACCATGCCCTTGCTGTGCCTACAGATCGTCGTCTTTTTGCTGTGGGTAATGCAATGCTTGAACAAAACTACTCGGTTGAGCGTATTCACGAATTATCTCGCATTGATCCATGGTTCCTCTACAAGCTCGAAAACATCGTCGAAGTTCAGCGCGAACTCGAAGCAATCGGCTCACTTTTCGGTTTGAATCAAGAATTCATGTTGCGTGCAAAGAAGCATGGATTTTCGGATCGGCAAATCGCAGATGCCGTTGGAAGTGATGAGCTCGCTGTGCGCGCACGACGCAAGTCATTCAATATCAAGCCATGGGTCAAGCGTATCGATACCCTTGCTGCCGAGTTCCCGGCCAATACGAATTACCTGTACACCACATACAACGCTTCAACACACGATGTCGAGTTCAACGAGCACGGTACTATGGTATTGGGATCTGGTGTCTATCGAATTGGTTCTTCAGTCGAGTTTGATTGGTGCGGTGTTTCATGTACTCGAGCCTTGCGCAAAGTGGGCAAAAAGACAATCATGGTCAACTACAATCCAGAAACAGTCTCTACTGACTTTGACGAGTGTGACAGGCTTTACTTTGAGGAATTGAACTATGAGCGTGTCATGGATATCTATGAGATGGAAAGTGCCGCCGGTGTGGTTGTATCCGTGGGCGGTCAACTTCCGCAGAATATCGCATTGAAGCTGCAAGAGCAAGGCGCTACGGTCCTTGGTACTGATCCAAAGGATATTGACTCTGCTGAAGACCGCTACAAGTTTTCACAAATCCTGGATAGCATTGGTGTTGATCAGCCGGCGTGGAAGGAACTCAGCTCGATGGACGAAGCTCGTGATTTTGCGAATGAGGTTGGATACCCGGTGCTTGTACGACCGAGTTATGTGCTTTCTGGTGCAGCCATGTCTGTGATTCACTCTGAAGCGTCTCTCGAAGACCGTCTTACAAACGCTGCTGCTGTCTCGCCAGATCACCCAGTCGTCATCACCAAGTTCATTCAAGGTGCCAAGGAGATTGACGTCGATGCTGTCGCTTCAAAGGGCAGCCTGCTCGTTCACGCCGTCTCGGAGCACGTCGAAAATGCCGGTGTCCACTCTGGCGATGCAACACTCATTCTTCCGCCAATCGGTCTCGACGATGCATTGATGGCACGTCTCAAAGATATCGCAGTGCGTGTCGCAAAGGGCTTCAAAATTACAGGTCCTTTCAACATGCAAATCATCATGGCAGAGAATCCATCCGGTGGCGAGCCACTTCTCAAAGTGATTGAATGTAACCTACGTGCATCGCGATCCTTCCCATTCGTTTCAAAGATCCTCGGCACCAACTTTATCGATGTCGCGACACGTGCGCTTGTCGGCAAGAATGTGCCAGAGCCGGTTGATTTGATGCAGGAGAAGCGTGACTATGTCGCCATCAAGGTACCTCAATTCTCATGGACGCGACTTGCTGGTGCTGATCCATTCCTTGGTGTCGAGATGGCTTCAACGGGTGAAGTGGCATGTTTCGGCAAAGACGTCAAAGAGGCTTATTGGGCGGCTTTACAATCAACGCAGAATTTCAAGGTACCAAAGCCAGGAAATGGTATCCTGTTCGGCGGCGATGTCACGAAGCCTGAGCTTGCAGAGGTAAGCAAGATTCTGTACCCGATGGGATACAAGTTCTACGCATCAAATGCACAGGTCCAAGAAGCCATCAATAATGTTCTCGGCGAGCAGGCTGTCACGCTTATTGAATTCCCGAAAACCAACAAGCGACTTTTGCGTGCAGTCTTCCAAAAATACGAGATTGACTGTGTCATCAATTTGGCCGCCACACGTGGACGTGATCTTCTCGACGAAGACTACGTACAGCGTCGCAACTGCGTCGACTTCAATATTCCACTCATCAATGATGCCAAGTGCGCTGTCTTGTTTGCCCAAGCGCTTGAGAGCAAGGTACCGACGCTCGGACAAGGCGGGACGCCTTCAGAGGTGAAGCGCTGGAGTGAGTGGGTGGGAGGTAAGATGCTGTAAATTCCACGATAGAGCCTCTCTCTGTGTGCATGTAGTCTCTTTTCACAATTACCCATAGATCTTTATTGAAACATTATTCACATGGGTTTTTCACGAGCTCAATCTTGTTATAGATTCGCCATCTGAAATGCTTGGTGCAAGAACGATCCAGCTGCTGCAGTCGTCCTCTCGTCGCACACTTTGAGCTTCGACTCATCGCTCCGTACTGTCGCTGCTATGCCAGAGCTACATATCATACAACAAGGCCTATTACCGCTGAGAACGACAGATGAAGCTGAAATATTCGAGTCTCCGGCAAGCTTACCTGCCAGACTAGACGCGCCAAAAGCGCCAGAAGACTTGTCTGCGCCGCCTGCATACTACGCGCAAGAGCCTGGCTTGATTAATAATGCGCCAAATGATCTCGTTGTTGCTCGTCAATTCTTTGACAGGCATGTTTTGCTAGCACCTGTTGCTTTACCAGGTGCAGATAATGTCTCGATTCGCGGTGGCGCGACGACTGCTTGGCAAGCTGGACGTCTGCGGGAGACGCCGAGTGAGAAGCTTGCAAGACTCAAGCGCGAAGTGGAAGAGCTCTCATTGCAACAACGAGACGAGTCAAGCACTTCAGATGATACGGTTGCTGCTCTTGCCATGACTCTCGAGAGTATTCGTGTCCGTGAACAGGACGAGGCCCAAAGACCTTCCCAGACACAGCTTTTGCGCAAAATTTCGCTCCTCGAAGGGCGCCTTGCTCAACTGGAACAGCAACATACAAGCAGTCATACGACAGGGCCTATAACACAAGCTTCATTAAGTCAAAACAACATAAGTGCTGCGAATTTCGCATTGCTCGTCCGTCAGTTGGCGCTTCTGACTGCGTCTGATGATGCGCGCGCAAAACTTCTGCAAAGGTTCAGTCCACTTGCAGCCTCTTCCAAGGTTCTGAAAGGACATCCTCAGGCTGCTCAGCTCGAAAGCATGATGACGGCGATACGTGAGATTCAGGCACACGCAACACTCGTTGAACCAGTGCTTGACCGGCTTCGAGATTTACAAGACATTCATCATGATGCTGCGCAAAGCGCTTCACTCATCGCAGCGCTCGAGCAGAACCTGCAGGACAGGCAAGCAGAGATTGATCGATGGCAGAAGGCGGTTGATACACTACAGGCGAGCATAAAAGACAGTGCGAAAGTAATGGAGAGTAATAAGGATACTGTGAAAGCCACAGTCGATGCGCTGCGCAAAATCCTTTCGGAACTAGAATCTACATAGCACAGCTAAAACAGCTGCGTTGCGCGCTGCAAGTCTTGAAGATCGTCCAGGACACCATCAGCACTGACTGCGCATTTCTTGGCCACTTCGGCCCGTGCGATGGCATCCAAACCAGCAAATGCCTTTGTAAAGTCCCCGTCCAGGATACCACGCAATGCATTGCTTGTTTGCGAATCTGTGATGCGACAGTGCCGATAAGCGCGCTCGTTGAGGCATGCTGGGAGCAATAGCGACCCCGAGAGATGTGTCTGCACTGTATAGAGTCGGCGAAAGACTCGCTCCGATAAAGGCATGATGACGCTGAGTGAGCCATCCCGGCCACCACATATGACAGCAGTACTGTCTACCTGTCGATCCCAGTCAGCTTGCAATTCCTCCTCTGAGGGTAGTAAAGCGACAGGCATCATAGAGTTCAGGCGCTGTCCAGTATGTATATCGCCCTTTCTCACAAGATGCGTGCCTGCGATGGATGCTGGATTGTCTGGATCGTACTGTAGCACGGCAATATTGCCATCTGGATCGCTAGCCACAAAATACAGTGACTTGCCACGTATCATGAACTCTGCGTCGACGATGTCCAACCCTTGGTAGTCCTTCCCGAACAGAACGAGTCGGTAAGGCTCTTCCTGGAAGCCGACAAAGCGCAGACCATGCTGGATATCGCCGAATAGCAGTGTATTGCGTAATGACTTGGCGGTTGTTGTATACAACCCCACGTCAATGAAGGCTACTGGCGCAAGCCGCTCATCCTCTTCTAATGATCGTACGAGCACTCTGTGTCCTTGTGCGGCAGCCAAATATCCATCCACTTCACATAATGCAGTTGCTGCTGCCTTGACCTCCTCGCGCACAATCATTCTTAGTCTCTGACGCGTCTCACCGTCGTCGTCCACTTCAATCACCTCAAACAAGTAGATAGCACCGCGCATCGCAAGGTCTTCACCTCGGAAGATGCCTGTTGCAACTGCCAGTGATGGTCTGTCGACAGTACTGATATCGGTGTGCACCTTCATTGGCACAGACTTGAGGCACATAATTTGCTCATTGCTTGCAAAGTCGAAGCGATCCAGCATTTGGTGAGAGCTGTCTATAATTTCGAGGAAGCCTTGATCAATGAGTGGGAGAAGTGCCGTGTTTTCCTCTGGTGGTGGCAATAGTTCATTCTCCTCATCGCGTACTTCGTAAGGTATTGGGCGAGATGCAGCTACTGCATAGATCTCTTGCTCGGTCAGGTACGCTAGACCATCAACAGTGCAGCCAAGCTGAATGCGACGACTGCTCCATCGTTGATGATACTGGAAGCCTTCCGGTAGCCCGCAAATCCGGATCGTGTCCTCAGTGTCACAATAGATATATCCATCTGGCGCATCCAAGGTATTGAAACCGCAAAAGCTTCTGACTGGACCGATAGAAGAAGGAAAGAGTGTCGGTAGAGATTGATTCGTCTGAATGAGCCAATGCGGATGCTCACCTTTGACGAAAACACAGGCAAAGCCACCGACGGAGCATTGTATCAACAATGTCTTTTCACGTGCCTCGCCGTGACGCGTCAGAGTCATACTTTCAAGCTTGGAGAGAAGAATGCCTCCGGGTGACCCACCGAACTCATACACTGTCAGCTCACCAAGCGTATTTCGTAGAATCAAGTGCGGCGAGATGACAGTCTCTCCCAGATCAGCGACAAGGATTTCTTCGATAGCGGCGCACGGTGGTTTGAACGCCAATGTCTGTTCAAAACCATCAACGATGCGAGGAAGAATATCAACATGCTGATGCGCAAAGACAAGCGACATGCTTGGTACTTGATGCACAGAGAGCGTGCCCTCCTTTGATACTGAAAAGCAAAGACAGGGCTTACCATCTGGCTCGTTTCGTTTGCGCTTCTTTGAAGATGTCAGCCAGGTATCGAGCACATTGCTTGTCTCTGGATTGAATAGCACGGCACTGGCGAGGGCATCGCCAAAGTGTTGCTCCAATTCAATCAAGTCGCGTTGCGCATCAATTGCATAAAGAGCGACTTTTCCGGTGCTGAGTAGCAAGAGAACATATGGATCCAGTATGCTGGCAGAAACAACGGTGCATGCCTCAGGCGTCGGGATCAGTTGCAGAAGCTTGAGGTCAGCATCGTACGTGCGCATCATGTCTGCACAAATTTGTACAACGCAAGTATTGCTGTCGACTGTGCCAGCTGCGATGGTTCCATCCGAAGTCTCAAATTCAGAGTCCGTCTTTTCGACAAAGGCCGTGTCAATGGTGAACACCTGTGTTTCTGTCTTTTTCGAAGCGACCAGGTATGTATCAAGCTGATTCTGGACGTCGCCTGTATCGATTTGCGCAGAGCGAGTTCTTAGGGTCCACATAGCTTGCCATTGAGGCGAATCAAACTTACCAATGACCTTGGGTTGGACGCTGTTTCGCAAAAATGTCAAATTCCCAGATTTGCCATGACCTGCGGCGATGACTATCTCAGAGGGTGCACCAATCTCATCTTTGACACCGCGGTCTAGTACTGGACCTGGCGTCATACTAATGATGGGTCCAGAGTTGTAGAGGCAATCATTGAGTGTGAAGTGAAGATCAAATGTTGTCGTCTCTGTGCCGAGTAGCTGTTTCGTGGTGGTATCGTCGCCATAGAGGTCCCCAAGATCGTCATCCACTTCACCAGTATTGGTCTGTTCCTCTGCGTCTGTCTTGACTTGACGTACCTGCTTGTGCCATCCGAATAGTGCGGAATCACCAAGCTCACTGCCAAGAAAAATGCGCCGACTGTCCATGGAGACTGTGCAAGAAACGGCTGCAGGAAGGCTGTCGCCGCCGAATTCGGGTGAGACAATTTTCAGGTGTAGACTGCTGACAGTGCGTCCGTCCATATTCAGCGTCAGTAGAGCTAATTTTGCATCTACCAAGCACAGCAAGATACCTGCAAGCTGATGACCCTCATGCAGAGCTACTGCATGAGCTCCCTCGAGTCGAAGCTCGAGATGCGCATAGTCGCGCATGCTGTAGTCTGAAGAGAGCTTCGCAAAAGAATTGACAGCAAGAGCGACACAGCGTGCCGCAGGGTCGACGTAGATAAGTTCATTATCGCCGATGAGCAGGCATCCTCCAACGGGATCCGGCACAGGAAGGATGGAATGAAGATCGGCAGGCAGATGATCGACTTCGAAAATGGCCGTTCGCGCGCCAGCTTGTATATCGAGTGTCAGTACCACGAGCTGCGATGTGTCCTTTCGCCAGTCTTTGAGGGCAGGTGCTGTTGTTTCAGCCAAGAATAAAATAGCCATAGTCGGTTCACGGTAGCCATCAAGATAGCTGAAGTCAATCAGTTGGGCAATATCGTCTTCCAGTTGCCTCATACTGAGGACGAAAGACTTATTAATCACGGCGGATTGCGCTTCCGTCTCGTCCTCACCAAGCAGCTCATCGACCTGTGTGATTGGCAAAAAGGCAAAACGTTGACCATAGAATGACAGTGTTGCGACTCGGGAAGCGGGATCAGACCGGAGAAGTCCGGAAGTCGCCTTGTACAATGGCGACATGAATTCATCTCGTTCGAATGTGTGAATGCTGATGGTGGAGATGGCCCTCTCGGCAGCATTCCAACCAAGGAGTGACAATTTGGCGACCTCGAAGGAGACGAGCAGAAGTTCAAGGCCAGTTTCTGCAAGAGTCTTTGCTTTGATAGCTGAAAGCCCATTGATGACACCCGCTAATCGTAGTTCAGCAACAAGCACAAGCTTGGAAACTGTTTGCCTCTTTGTGGCAGTCATCTTGAGGTTGGCGCCAAAGTCAGCATCTGCATCATTCGGCTCGGCCTTTGCATCGTCTATGTTGTCTTCAGGCAGAGGCTGACACAAATCCTCTTCCCTCAAGACCAGTCTGTAGACTTGCAGAAGAGAGCGCTTGGCAACGACGAGCTGCTTTGTGCTGCGGTCGATGAAGCTCAGATAGACAGCATCTGTGACAGTGGTCGGATCTGTCTCGGAGCTGTAGATGCTCATGATCTATATACAAAGCTTATGCATGAGCCATGCTCGGAGCTGTGCTAGTGTAGCAGGTACCCGTTTAATTTGTCGCTGCTCGATATTTTCTCGATCGGCTAAATTTCACCTCGAGAGATCACAACGACACTCTGCTCTATATATGTGAAGCGGAATCAGTGTCGCGCTCATAGGCCAAATCTCTAATAGATTTGCTTCATTCAGCTACTCTATGTCTTCATTCTGCTGTCTCGAAAGATCAACGATATTGAAACCGTTGCGATAGTGTCAGCTGTCTGTTATGTTCAATCAACTCACGGTTGCAATGGTGTCCATTCCTTTCTGATACGGCTTGAACTTTGCATTTCATGGCTCACTAGAAGAATCACGAACCTTACTGTCTGTATGTAATTGCCTTTGACTATTTCCGCATCCGCTTTGTGCCTCGTCATGATGCATGGACACGCTTTGGACTCATGCTTGTGTTTTGTGTCTACCCTGGATCAGGGCTGATGGCATTCGTAGTGGTGGCTCTCGAGGACTTCAAGCAATCATTTTGACAGGTGCAAGAGCAAGCATCAGCTCAGATACCACTTGCAAGGACCAGCAACTGCGTCCTCAATTCGTAATTCGAGAAGTTTCTCGAAACTTCATGGATGCCATCAGCCCGGAAGGCGTGTCCGCACTTTCGGCTGATTTGGCAGCCCTCATACAACCAGTCAGTACTCGCACGTTGACTGTCGGTACTGTTTCGGCCATGAAGCTTGACTAGTATCTTTTCAATCGATGACGACCAAGGAAAGCCGTGTTTCATGACGCTTGCCAGTCTCCGAACGACTCTTGTCACTTGCTAGACGCGATATAGAAGCGGACCCGCCACGGCAGGTTTAGGCTTGCCATGCTCTTCTGAGACATGGTCGGCCACTCCGGTTGGAAAGCAAGATTCGACAAATGCATATACTTGTTCATGCCAGTACACAGCTATGAAAGTTGAATGCTGTCAGCTATGAGAAGGTACGTCAGTGTACAATGGAGATGCGGTCTGTGACACGAGGCGCTTTGATGTGCGCTGCATTATCTAGGTACCCATGGCCAAATGCCAAGAACGGGGCCTAACAGGAGTGCTATTTCCATGACGGCAATAAGCGAAGTGGAAGGGCAATATACATCGGCCCTTTGCATTACTCCTGCTATATCTGTCTACCTATCTGCACCTCCCTCCTCTCTATCTCGCCCATTCTCTTGTATATATTTGACTGCTTTTCCTTTTTCTTTGTTTCACGAAATCAACAAAGCGCGACTCAAGAAGGAAGCAAGAAGAGAGGAGAGACAGCTCAGGTCTTCTAGCACTGCTTCTACTCTTCCATTGACGCAGCCAGGCATGTCTCTAGACGCGTACATCGCACAGCAAGACCGGCAGTTCGATACATTCCGCCAGCACTACGCAATTCATCCTCACCCGCAGGAAGCGCAATCAACACCGACGCGCACAGCCTGTCCGCTTTCAAGCAGAGATTCGGACGCGTCCATCCACTCACAGCTCAAACACTCTGGATCCGCCGCACGCATCACAGCGGCCATTCAGCAGGGCTTTCCCCATGAGCGCGGCCATGTAATCGACGCGTCGCCTGTACGCAACCGCGACATAGCGAATGGCCATCCCGCGCATGATTCACCGCAACGCGCACAGACCATCACCACGACCACGTCACTGGACGCGAAGCGACAAAGCCACCATAGCGCCTATGCGGCATTCCGCGAAGTGCTTGTGAGCATCGACGATGAGCTGGAGCTATCCGATACCGATACCGCAGATAGGAAGCGATATTCACAGCAACGTAGTCCAGCCAAGTCGTCGATGCAGAGTCCAGTTGCTGGCGGCATCCAAATCCGCAAGCTCGGACCTGCGCCTTGGCAAATGGACGACGAGGACAGTGACCTGGAGGAGATGGAACGCGAGTATCGTGCTGCTGAACGGGCTGTCGCCGGGTTGGCCTTGTCGAATGATAGGCGGCACGGCAGCATGGGCTCGTCTGGTGCAGAGGAAGTTGATACGGCAGAAGCGCGATCTCGCACGGCCAGTGGCGATGGCGACATGGCCATGTCAGCTGCGGCAGCTGCAGCGAAGAGCAAACCCAGAAAGCGATCCGTCTTTGGCTTTATGAAGCGCGTTCGTGGCAGCCGGTCAAGTCGAGGCGGCAGCGTGCATGACTCACCAGCAAGTGATCTAGGAACATGGTCACGCAAAGGGTCAGGTGGTTCTACAAAAACGGTCGCGGAGAGGTCCGTGCACTCGAGTCCAGTCTCCACTCAGGACGTCTTTCAAGAGCAAGCATCTATTCCAGCGACGCCGATTGTACATGATGAGCCTGTGGTCAAGATGCATAGTGTGACAGACAAGGCCCTGCCGCCGCAACCCCTACCACGCTCTGCATCTGGGCAGGCCGTCGATCGCATGATCCAGGAGATTGTTTTTCAGGAACCTTTGACGCAGGATCGCCTTGCCCTGGCTCCGGCGATACAAGACGCGACACCAACGCGTCGCCTTCCTCCATCTGCTTCGGTACCACAATTGCCAGATTCATTCGAGATGGACAGCAAGCGTTCGAGTCGCTCTGAGGTGGAAGTCATGCTTGCTGCTGATGCGGCTGTTGAGAAGGAGAGGCTTGCACAGCATGAAGCCATGATGGCGCGCAGACGGCAGGACCGCATGTCGCGCATGTTTGATCACATCGTCATGCAATGACGATTTCTGTATCGCATCCATTTGAAATGTATAGTAAGTCAAGGCTAGGCCAGTAAAGACATAATATTGGACATGTTAAGAGCGAGTTTTGCATGCTTCTAAACACATTGTCACTGCCCAAAGTTGCGCTGGAACTCTTCTGGAGAGAGTTTTGCTTCGATTTGCTTCTGTCCTTCTTGCACTGGTGCTACGCCTTTCCGGATCACCTCGACATAATTGCTCGGAATGTACCCAACAGCTCCGTCCCGCAGTCTTCCTCGCCACCAGGCGGATGGATTTCCCATCGGATCCGTCTTGCTGAGAATAGCCACCAAGTCGCCCTTCTTGAGTGCTAATTCCATCGCTGCATCTTGCGGGACAAAGTCGAATAGAGCACGACAAAATTCGAGCTGTGTTGGGTCAAGTGCAGCGCCTGTTTGTCGATTATGCTCTTCTTGTAGTTGACGTTGCCGCGCCTCTTCCTCACGCGCCGTCATGGCCCGGATCAAGCGTGACATGAGATAGGGTAATCCAACCACAGCCATGAGAAAGACGACCAACGGTTTACGAGAGATCTTGGGAGCATTGTGTCCATCTGCACCACCGCCATTTGCTGCAAAATGCGCAAAAGATTCTGGTGAAATGTCTGCATCTGGAAGCGGTCGTCCGCTCAATTTTGCGTACAAAGTTCGGATCCAGCGCATCAATGCAAAGATGCCTAGCACTGATCCGATTGAATTGCGAAGATGGCCAAATTGTTCAGCGACGCTTACCATGGCGAAAAAGGAAGAATGCGTCGCCATGAATGTGCTTTCCAGCATTTGAGCGAATCCACCAAATGCACCGACGATGCTTTGAATGAATTGAAACGTTGCCTGGGTAGAGCCTGCCATACGTTGGGAAAAGTTTGGGTCGTTTGGGTCCATCTGGCCATAGGGGCCGCCCATGGCTCCGTAACCCCCGTATCCTCCCATTGAGCCGTATCCACCGCCGTAGCCACCATAAGAACCCATGCCGCCGTAGGAACCCATACCACCGCCATACATGGATGAGCCGTAACCGCCCATAGTCGAGCCATATCCACCCATGGTAGAGCCATATCCGCCCATGGTTGATCCATACCCGCCGTATCCTCCTGTTCCATAGCCTGTTCCATATCCACTACCATATCCGCTTGTCGCGCCGTATCCCGTCGCGCCTGGCATCCCTGTCCCAACCGCTTGTCCTGTTGCATTCATGGCAGGCCGGCCAGGCAACGCGGGCGCTGTCGATCCACTCGCGTCCGTCGCTCCAGGTATGGACGGCGAGCCGCCGCCTCCTGACTGAGCTGGCAGAGCAGGCGCTGAAAGGGCAGAAGACGTGGCGGCTGTTGCTGTTACGCCGCCTTGTTCATATGGCTTCGGCGGACTTGGCCGTGACATGGTTTCTTGTATTGAATCAAGCTTAGATGCACTGAATGTCCCTCGTATAGGGCCTCCTCACGCCTGCGCCCTCCTTTGCTCTTCTTGTGCTTTGATCTTCTTGATCGTTGTCGTTGATCCGAGGCAGAGATTTTGTGCGCGGTTGTGGGGGAAAGAGGCAGCGACCATCACAATAGATCCATGCTACAGAAGAGGCTAGCACGGCCTGACGTTCGTTTGTATCATGATTGAAGTCATCCTTGTATGCCAATGAGATAAAACAATAATCTATGCTACTAGAGTCACGGACGTTGCGCCAGGCAAATCCCATGAATCAATCAGCGCTTGTGGGAGCTGCCCATCAAAACTCGTATTGTCTGGCAATTGAATCAGCTTGATTGTCTTTGAGCCGCCCAAGAAGATGGCAGCTGTTTTGATCGTGCCACTGCTTGGTCGCTTGAACCAATTCGGCGTGCTGCCGCCTTGTCCTAACTTCGAGTGGAATGTTGCAATCATCTT
Organism: Protomyces gravidus; assembly: GCA_003717255.1. Classification (NCBI taxonomy): domain Eukaryota; kingdom Fungi; phylum Ascomycota; class Taphrinomycetes; order Taphrinales; family Protomycetaceae; genus Protomyces; species Protomyces gravidus. The sequence continues at coordinate 61,469 of QXDP01000227.1, read as the reverse complement.
GTCTGAGCCAGCACCCAACGTCTCCCATAAATCGAGCTCGCCACAGCCAGTCTGCCAACAAGAACAGCCTCCGTACTGCTGCGATCTTGGAATCTGGCCATTGAGCGCCCAGATTGCCGGCATGTCGCCATTGAACCCACGGTCGCCATCAAATGGCATGCTGAACTCAAATAGAAAGACCTTGTTGGCGCCTGCGAAGCCTCTGTATGCTGGCACGCCCGGCGCGACATAGCCGCATGTAGCTTGTGTACATGTTTCTCCAGAGAAAATGATCACTTCTGTGTTACTCGGTAGTGTCACGTCTGCAAGCACTTCGGGATTCGGTGCAGACCAGCTGCCTGAAGAAGAAGCATATGCTAGAGAATTTCCAAAGCAAGGTGACCAGGTGCCTGAACCATTTACGCCGCCCATGTTGTTCATGAAGACTGCATTTTGCAGTGTGCCTAAGCCGGCGTTGTAGTATGAAGATCGCTGCCAACTGGACCCCGACGATACCGGTGGAGGTGTCGCTGTAGGAGCAGCTGATGTTGTCGTCGCTACGGGCGCTACAAGAGTCGGCGTGACAGGCGCCGCTGTCGCTGATGCATACCGTGTCGAGATGGGCGCAATGAGCGTATACACAACCTGCTCACGCCGAAATAGTGCGGCGAATCTCTCTCCAAATGTTCGCGGCCCGCGCTTCTTCTTTGCTGGCGTGTTTTGTAGAGTGTAAGCTGCGAATTGCTTGATGGCAATAGGCCCGCGGAAGTGAAGTGACAAGTCCTCGTCAAGCGGTGACAGGGGACCAGAATAAGCTTGTGGGGCCTTTGAACAGGTGCAAGCATTCGGATCCATGTTTGTTACTCTATCATAGCTGCCTGGCACCCCACCGAGACCCGAAAAGGTGATTTGTTGTGTTTGGTCGCAATACCAGTTGCCGCCATCGTTAACACAGTTGGACGCAGCAGCGATCGAGAGCAGCGTTGCAAGCTGAGGCAGCATCAGAGATATAGTATGCGGGTTAGGTCCATTGCAGGATCTCTTCCTCCTCATCATGCCATGGCGCTCAAGCTTGGCACTTTCGCTTTGTTCCTGAATTTCACTTTTTTCGTGATTTTTTGTGTCCATCTCGAGAAATCCGCGCCAGCCACCAAGGCCGAGAAACGAGACCCCGGTATGAGAAATGGCATTGGCAGGGGCCTAGATGGTACATCGGCCTGTCAGACAGCTGCGGTATGATGAACGGCTGCACTATGACTCGCGAACATCAGCAAGTTCTACTTGCTCCCACGCATTCGTATCAAGCGCAGCGTGCTCTTCTACAATGCGCTTCGCCCATATTGCAAGCAACGGTTCAAATGCCTGCTTAGCACGAATGTAGTTGAGTGCACTGCCATCACTGTGTGTGCCAAGCTGTGGATCAAACAAGAGCGCACAGAGCCAATATCCGGGCGGCTTTTCTAGATCTTCAGTTGCAAGCGTTGATGCATGGCTCAACATGCGCAGATTGATCATCAGCGCTGCAAGAAACTCACTTTGATCAACTGAGATGGTGTGAGTGAGCGCGTCCATCTGTGATGAAAGCGAGATGGGCTCTTCTCCCGCCTGCAATGATTTTCGCGCTAAAACTGTATCGGGCCCAGCGAGAGTGATTTGAAACGGCAGAGCGATGCCAAGGTAGATGCTGAGCTGCTTGATTAAAGCCGTGACGCGACCGAGGCTGTACAGGGTGTCATTTGCAGGACAATCTACCATTAGCACATACACATGGCTAGTGCGATATGCATACCATGTAGCCTGAGAAGATGAGGCATGTGTCGGCCGCCAATCTCATACATATCGTCCGAGATCCTGCGCACCAAATACAGATCCAAGCACTCTCTCACGCGCGCTTGCCTGCATGCGACCACTTCGTCGTGCAACAAACGCCACTCTTTCCGCTTTGCGCGCGCTTGTGCTTTTATGCCATGAATGACTTTGTCGCAACTATCCAGCGACTTGCGAGCCCGATCTAAGGCTTCACGCCGCCGCGCGACACGATTTTGTAGCTCGTCGAGTTTTGTCTGATCTGTCGCATCATTAGCAATTATCGCACACGCTGGAGCCGTGATTGTACCTGCATCCACAAGTCGTCTGACATAGACTGTCTCACGTCTGATATTTTCCACCCGCCCTGCTCGCTCTGCCGCATGTTCTGGCCGGGCGAGCAACTTGCGCTCAACTTGTAACGCCGTATCCGTTGTACGACTTTGCGCATTTGCGACTTTCCGGCGAAAGGTGCGGAGGTTGGCGGTTATACAGCGATGACAGGCAAAGGACTTATTAGGCCGGTTGCGACTGCAGCATGGGCAGTGCATTTACCTATGTCGACTTCATCGATGATTCATGTCATGCGAAGTGCACCAGATGTACAAGGGAATTCAGCTGTCACAAATAGATAGAGATGAAGTGACACACGAGTGCCATGATAAAGATCAAGAGAGATGCTAAAACAGGGGCCAGAGAACACTTGCAAAAATACATCGAGGGCTGGTTATTCGTCAGACCTAGCGGGCCGTTCTCTGGAGCAGCAAGGCCATAGCAGCGACCGCAAGAGCTATCCCTCCAGGTTCTCAGCGGATGACTGGTGGATTGGACGGCCGGAGACCATGACCAGACGAGGAATTGGGCCTTTCCATATCCGCATAGTGGTTGACTGGTTGTGTGGTATACACCATCTCATATTCTGGATGATCACCATTGCCCTTAGTCGTGGGTTGATATGGCGGTAGATTCGTGGCATAGGGATCATAACTAGCTGTCAGCTTTGCTTCGCGTCAGAAAGCGAGATAGCATACCTCGGAGGTGGCGGCGCAAGACCAGTCTGGTTGCTGAACCCACCTGGCCCGACTGCAGGATGATACGTGACAGTGCCTGTAGCTGGTGCCAAGTATGGAGGCCCGTCTCTGAAGCGTTTTGGAAATAGCCACCGGTGCCAAGCCTGCAATGGTTGATTGCGCGCAATACGTTTCCTGCCAAGCGCGCGGGCGAAGACGACGAAGATCAAGATGCCCATGAGTATTAATGCAAAGATGACCCATTCCTTCCAGTAATAGCCGCTGCCGTTGTCTGGCCAGCCGTATGGAACTTGGCGTTTGTCGAGAATCATGCTGATATGCGTGGACCCAAGCTTGAGATTGCCAGGCCTTCAAATCTGAGGGACTATGCCTTGCAACAAGCCCTTGCGCTTGTCTGTAATGCGCCTCTTGTGCCCGATTGAAGGGAGGCCAGGAACCCGTTGAATGCGGCAACTTGGAATGGCTCGGATCGTTTTCTGCGTTTTGGGCGTGCTGCGCCTGACATCAAAATCACTGCGCAAGGTACCACTCAAACAGGCCTGGGAATACGGGCCATGCGTCAGGTAGTCTAGACATAGCCCTTTCATACTCTTTGTGCTTAAGCCATGATATGTCAAGTGCTTGTAGTCCTATAAATACTTGCTCTCGCCAAACATGCTTGACATGTCCTTGGATCGCTGTGCCAGTTCCCTCGCGCGCTTGCTGCTGACGGTCGGCCCAATATCCTTCGACCGATCAAAAGGCCGACTTGAGGGATCATCGCGGTCTTCTTTGCTCATTTGTTTGCGCTTGCGTGTGTGATCCTGGTATAGGGACGGACCACGGTCTTGTTGCTCGCGCAGCTTTTCAGACTCGCGACGCTTCTGCTGCTGTACCGCATCAGCTTCCAGGCCTCTATCCGCCTCGACAGCGCCGCTGCTCGCAGGTTCTGACGGGGCGCCACCTACCGACGTCCATGTCTCATCGACGCTACTTTGTCGATGAGGGGTTGGCCGACCAGGTCTACTACTTGCAAATTGACGTGACTTGAGCTTTGTCGTATCCACGGCTTGAGCCCAGTCTGCCTTTGAAGGAACTTCAGTCATCCATTGAGCATGTTGTCGCGCCTTGGTTGTAGCGACATCAGCCGGGTCAGCCGAGCGTACATCTGCGGAACGCACAGCATATAGCGCTTCTCTGGAAGTGTCGCCAGGGAGCATAGGTCCGACATCATCATCATCATCATCATCTTCGTCGTCATCATCATCTCGTGCATCCTCATTAATTGTGCCATTGGCTAGAGCGCCAGATGCTTGCTCATGCCTGCTTGAGTCGAAAGAACTCTTCTCCTGGCATTGCTGCTTCCTATCCGCGCGAGCTGCAATCAAATCAGGCGGTAGCGGCGGCCCGACCATTAACGATGATTGTCGCTTTCGGTCGCTTTCTCGATTTCAGGCGGCGATCATTTTTCAGATGGACACGAACAGGAGGAAGCGACAGGGGTTGATGTCTTGCGAGGAGGACGACCATGTGGTGCCTTATTCAATGTCGTAAGCCAAATAAATGAATGAAGAGTCTAGATGCGCACAGATCATTGAGGCGATGATGCAAGGGCAGCTGAAAAGAAGCAATTCGTGCCGATCAAGGCTGCAAGACTGTCGACTCTTGCTGCCTGCCGAATGCATTATGAGACTCTGAACAATCTGGACTCCAACAAAGTGATTCTAGATGCTCCACGCCTAGCTTTGAGCCTCCTCAGCAGCACCCCTTCTGTGAACTCGAAATTGCGGCGATGTCGACTGATATGGTCATATGCATGCAGTCGGATGTTCTGCATTTGATCGCGTGCTCTTCCTTCAGTATCCCTGAAGTCTTGGCATCCTGGCCCAAGCATGTTCGCAAGCTGAAATAGCAGACCAGGTCCAGAACAAGACTCTTTACACAATCAACAGCGAAATTCGAACCTTTGGAAAAGATGATGTTTTCAGCTGTATGCCGCATCGTTACAGTAACTCTCCTGGCTAACGACAACAGCGTATCTTGCCCTGGTTCTTCACCTTGTCGTTCTTGTTCTTTGGACTGGCTCAAGGTTCGCGTGAGCCGGCCCTCGACAATCTACCAAACATCTGCCCTAAACCGTGTCATGGGAAGAATAAGCAGTCGTGCTGCCAGGACAACAATCAAAGATAAGCACCATGCATCCTCGATGATTTAGGAACGCAGAAGCGATATTACGTTCTCCAACAGATCTCGATGAAACGTCTTCATAAACGCTTTGCCGACGCGGCTAGCTCAATTCAGACAGTTTGCTGCATTAGTTCTAATAAGGATTTACGAGTATGCGGGAGACTCAGTTCTGGGAGAAGAGTGCACGCACACTAGGTAGCTGCAGATAAGACTTGTTTCGAATGGGGACAAGAGTATAGCACTCTTGCCAGCTAAGACTAGACTAGGGTCACGTGCATAAGTGCTGACGTGGCAGAGAGATATCAGGGGAGTCGAGTGTTCAGGGGCTGATCCACTTGACTTCCCAACACCTTCAACGCAAGTCTATCATAACTCGAGGCCTGGACAATCATAATGTTCTCAACAGTATGTGAGACCTGTGCAGGTGATACCCGGCTGACAGATGACTGGAGGCCTCGTCATGATTGTTTTGTAAAGCGCTTTTGCTCATAGGACGGACACAATTTGTTTTCGGGTCACATGGAAAATTATGCAGAAGTCAATGCTTCCACGAGGGCAAATGAACGGGCCACGCATTCATGCCGTATTACGTTGATTGTTGTGATGCGGTGATCGCTTGCAATCACGACTGCTGGCACAATCAGACTGGAAGCATGACTCCATAGTTGATTGGACATCTCCAGCATCGCTTGACCTAGACAATCAGCTCTAGTCGAGTAGCTTGCTGACTTGATCTGTCCTCTTCCTCAGCCAGGTTCTGTGCGTACATTTGATTCGAAAGCATATTATGCCTTTCCCTCGTCGCAAGCGATTCATATTGATAAGTCTGATCCCTCAAGGTGAAACGAGAGGCCGCATGGATGATTTATCCACCATGAGTATACAGTGTATCGATGGAGAAAATCTGCATGACTGATGCTGGGACCCCTGAAGTACTGAGCGAACACTGCTTCGATGAAGATCAAAGTCATGTAAAGGGCTCTTCGACTGTGGCCAAAAGTATAAGACTGCTAGTCCGGTCGGCAAGGTCAGGTTGGACGCCGGAGCATGACCGAGGGAATGAGGCCGCAAGCGTACTACAAGCGTGTTGTCGCCGCGAGGGAAGAAGCGATGGCGCGTCGATCATGCGCATGTGGTCTTCCCGGCTACAGAACGTCTTGAACAACGTCCAAGTCTGTCAAAGACGCGCGAGTTCCGTTGCTGGACAGTCGAAATAGCAATCGATATCGAAGCAGATTCGAGGTGGGGTGAAAGCGCATATCAATCAAATTAATGACATTCGCAAGCACATACCAAGGAGTGGTGAACCACTTCTACAGCCACCGAGAACATCATCGCTCTTTCACCGTTTAGATCGCGCTTCTATCAGATCATAGGCGAGTAACTCGATTAGTCGAGAGCAGAGTCTGTTCACACGGAAAGAGCAATTGGTATCCTAGAGCACAAGAAGAAAGTGATACACAGAATGCCAGAGATAGACTTGAGCCACTGAAGCACGACTAGCTGTGTAGATTGCGTATCGCCTTTGAGCAAGATGACGGGAGTTTGCCCTTGTAGTAGCCTAAAATGTGGTTGATAGACATCATGGTCTTACGTGCTCTTCTGCAGCCATGAAGCTGTTTGCATGATCGCAGTCTCATCGTCTTGAACGCTCCTTTCGACAGACCATCCTTGATGACAGAATCATAGAGAAGGCAACACTAGCGTAAGAGGATTTCATCATTTGTGACTGGTCTATTTTCTGCAGATGGGAGACGCACAGACATCAACGATCGAGTGTCCTTGCGCGCGCTACTTAGCAGATGCAGGCTTGTCCCGTGCCTTCTCTAGACTATCCTGCGACGCGTCTTCTCTAGACAGGTATCTTCATTATCGCTCCTACCCTTTGACATCATCATAAATGGCAAGCACGCCTCAACAGCGCAAGAGCATAAATATCGCAGACGACATCATCGACAGCTCACCTGCAATGCCAGCGCGTATACCAGAGTCACCGGTAGCCCGTCCAGAAGTGGGCGTACAGTCTAGCCCGGGTCTCAGTGAGGTGCCTTCGCCTTTGCATCCTGGTGCCAAACGCACATTTCAGGAAAGCGAGGAGAGCTCAGAACATGGGGAGGACGTATCGATGCGGCCTGCTCAACGGACGTCATTCGCACAAGGTCAACCGCGTCTCCTCTCTGGCTTTGTTCCGCAGCAACCACAGCCACGGAAACCAGTCTTCCAAGATAACGTCGCTCGTCAGCATTCCGTCGCGTCGTCTCAAACACCATCGCCAAGCGTGTCGAATGGCGCGATACCGGCACAATGGCGCGATGCAACGCGACCTGTTGCACCTGGAAGTGGAATGGCCCCTGTGCAGCAAATGCACCAGTATGTGCAAGGCTATGCATATAATGGTAACATGCCCCAGCAACGTGCTCCTGGTTCGCCTGCACAAGGTGTTTATTACGGACAGAGCATGCGACCTATACCACAACAGATGCCTGTGTATCGTAATGCAGGCAATGGCGTCCCATACCAACAACAAGCGCCACATCAGCAGAAACGGCCGGTACAGTCTACACCGCGCGCAACCTCGAGTCAGAATTTTATGCAACCGATGCCAAAGAGCTTTAGTGAATACCATCCTGGATCTCCTGCTCAACAGCAGCTCACGCCGGACCAACAATACCTTATGCAACAACAGCGACAACAGCTTTATAATCAGCAGCAAGAAGCGGCTTCTCGACTTAAAGGTTTCTTTCCTCAAGTCCCTACTAACCTGATTTATCATGCACTCGCGCAATGTCGTGGTCACATGGAAGACGCATCAGCATTGTTAGCGGATCCGGCATTCTGTGCACAACCAATACCTCAACAGACACCGTATCAACGTGTGCCTATGCCGTATGGATACCAGCAACAGTTGCAGCAGCAGCAGCAGCAGCAGCAACAAAATCATCAGCAACATTATATGGCCTCGCAGCAAACGTCGAAACGCGACCTGAAGGCACCGACGCTTTCTGTGCGTGAGAAGTATGCTATTCGCAGTACTCAAGGTGGTCCAGGCGCGCCGCCACCACCAGCCGGAGTTGGATACTCTTATCCCGCCTGGCAACATCAACAGCCATACCAACAACAACGTACGGGTCGAATACTGCAGCGTCCCCCGGGTTTCAAACCGCGTGAGGAGTATCAGCCTGCCCAATATACGCCACCGCAATTGCGCAAGCGCACAGCCAAGGCGCGTGCGATCGATGTGTCTGATGAATCTGCGGATGAGGATCACGTTGAGCTGGAAAGTGAACCGGAAGAAGATGACGATGACGATGGTGACAGTGATGAGGGCGGCTTGGCAAATGAGTCAAGCTATGTACCTATCGATCTGGATCAGGTCGAGCTGGAGAACAAGGTACTCGAGTACATCAACCAAGTGGAGAGTGCAAAGCAATTGGCAGATTTAGGAAGCTGTCCGTCAGCATTTGCTGAAACGGTAATAGAAGCGCGACCTTTCACATCATTGGATGAGGTCAGGGCACTAGACGTCGCGACTGCTGAAACCACAAATAAGCGAACCAGGGGCCAACGTAAAACTGCCGGCGCCAAGATGGTAGATGCATCAGTCGGTACTTGGGAAGGCTACGAAGCGATTGACGAGCTCGTGCGGCGGTGCGTTTCCTACGGCAGCACTCTCAAAGAGGCAATGGCCAGCTGGGGCATCCAAGTCAAAGAAAGCGATTCTGCAGGTGCGCTGGAAATCGCCAAGATTGACATCAAGGTGGATGATGATAAGAATGACTTGCTCTACCTCAAAGACCAACCAAAACTTATACCACAGGATGTTCGCCTCAAAGACTATCAAATGTAAGGGATCGGTTCGCGGGATCGGGGCTGACACCTAGATTTGGCGTGAATTGGCTTCATCTCATGTATCAGAAGAAACTATCAGGTATTCTTGCCGACGAGATGGGACTGGGCAAAACCTGCCAAGTCATTTCATTCTTGGGTGTCTTGCTTGAGCGTGACATTCCAGGACCGCATCTAATTGTCGTACCGGCTTCGACGCTAGAAAATTGGCTTCGTGAACTAACCCGCTTCTGTCCATCGCTCAAAGTTGAGCCTTATTACGGTAGCCAGCGCGAACGTGCCGATTTCAGAGACGCATTTGAGCTCAAGCCGTCCGCATATAATGTCATGGTAACAACGTATCAGCTTGCTGCCGGTGCGAAAGAGGATCGCAGCTTTTTGCGCAAGCAAAAGTTTGATGTTTGCGTGTATGATGAAGGACACAATTTGAAGAACAGTGCAAGTGCACGCTACAACTACCTCATGGCTCTCCCTGCGCGCTTTCGTTTACTTTTAACTGGCACGCCGCTACAGAACAATTTAAAGGAGCTCATCTCTTTACTTGCCTTTGTGCTACCCATGGTCTTTCACGGCAACCTCGAAAAACTCAATGCAATCTTCAAAATCAAGGCATTCAGTGGCGAATCGAAGGAAGTGGCCTTGTTGTCTCAGCAGCGCATTGATCGTGCCAAGCAAATGATGACACCGTTTGTTTTACGGCGATACAAGAATCAAGTTTTGGATGATATGCCTGCCAAGCATTACCGCACAGACACAATTGAGCTTGATCCGCTACAGCGCGAGATTTACGATGATCTGGTTGCTGCGACAAGAAAGGCCATCGAAGCCAAGGCGATCGAGGAAGGCAAAGATTTGACGGAGCTGGTTAGCACCAAGAACGACAACATTCTCATGCAACTGCGCAAGGTGTCGAACCATCCCATGCTCTTCAGGAAACGTTATGATGACGGTACTTTGGACAAATTGGCAAAAGCGCTCTTGAAGGAGCAATTTTTCATCGACCAAGGCTCGGAGTATGGATTGCTGATTGAGGATATGCAAGTCATGTCGGACTACGAGCTCAATCGACTATGCAAGCAGTACGAAAAGACACAAAAGTTTGCGCTTGTGGGCGAGCCATGGATGGAAGCTTGCAAGGTTTCTCATCTGCAACGGCTTATACCTGAGATGCGCGAGCGCGGTGACCGCATCCTGCTCTTTTCCCAATTTACTCAAACGCTGGATATCCTTGAGGATGTACTCAACACCATGAATGTTTCATTTTTCAGACTCGATGGCTCGACTGATGTTGCCAAGCGTCAAGATATGATTGACCAGTTCTATGAGGAAGAGGATGTGACGGTATTTTTGCTCTCGACCAAGGCGGGCGGTTTTGGTATCAATCTTGCTTGCGCCAATGTGGTCATCATCTATGACTCTTCCTACAATCCGCATGACGACAAGCAGGCCGAAGATCGTGCCCACCGTGTTGGACAAAAACGCGAAGTGAACATTATTCGACTTGTATGCAAGGGAACGATTGAGGAGGATATTCAAGCACTTGCGCAAACAAAGCTGATGCTCGACATGAACGTCTCTGGTGCAGGAGGGACCGAGGCTGCGGAGAAGACAGAAGCGCAGGTGGCGCAAAAACTCTTGTCTGGCCTCATCAAGGCGGACAAGGAGTCTACAGCGGCTCCGGAATCCTTAAGTGTCAGTGTTGATGCAGGAAGTATCAAGGATGTCAAGGTGGAGGAGATGACTTCGAAGCCTGCAAGCGTCAAGAGTGCGGCCAGTTCTCCTCTATCGTCTGTTGGCAGCACCTAGAATGTATAGCCTGTAATTGACTGTAAGCAGCAAGGTATTCATGAGCATACATCTCGTCTGTACCTGGTTCAGCGTCCTTTCGCGTCAAATTCAAATTTTCGAACGACACATCAAATCAAGCTTAAAGGAGCTTCCTGGAAAGAGCACACAAGTCTTCTCTCCATTGATACAGACTTCGCAGTATCCTCACAGCGCATACATCAAGATGTCAGGCAAAGGCAAGCCCGTCAGCAGCTCAGCAAAGCGCATTCAAAAAGAACTCCGCGACATGAAGGCAGACCCACCAGCCAATACCGTACGGCTGCGCTACCCCTACGAAGCGCATAGCTGACCGCATTAGATATGCGGACCCAAGTCCGATGACAATCTTCACAGCTGGACAGCGACCATCATTGGGCCTGAAGGATCACCCTATGCAGGCGGACATTTCACGCTTGACATCGATTTGTACGCTTAGTGGTCTCACGCGTGCGCTCCGCTGACCTATAGGCCGAGCACTTATCCATTCAAGCCGCCCAAGGTGGTTTTCACAAAGAAGGTGTATCATTGCAATGTCAACAGCTCTGGCCACATTTGTCTAGATATTCTCAAGGATCAATGGTATGACATGCATTGTCGATTGATACATCATGACTGACAGTCAGGTCTCCTGCATTGACGCTTTCCAAAGTCCTGCTCTCTATCAGCTCCCTCCTGACAGATGCCAACCCGGATGATCCTCTTGTCGGCGAGATTGCGCAACAGTACAGAAATGACCGTGCGGCGCATGATAAGACTGCCAGGGAATGGACGCAGAGGTATGCCAAACCCTAGCGATGATATTTCGTTCAAGACAAGGATATACAAAGTGCTAGGCATTATCAAGCGCAGCGTTCATCAGCAGACTTCCCATTCCGCGTTCAAATAGCATGCCCATTCATTTGTCATCTGTCCATGTGTTCGATGGCTCGCATGATAGTATGTCATTACTAGTGCTTCGTCTAAAGCTCGTCCTTTAGCTGAGGCGTGTCTTCATCATCTGTGATGCGCGGTGGTATTTGAGCACCTTGCAGCAATGCGTCCTCTTCGGCTTTGAGCGCTTGTGAGACTGGCAAAGCACCCTGTATCGTGATGTCAGGTTCCATGTTCACTTCTGTTTGTCCTTTGATAGCGACCGTGTCTTTCTTTTTGCCAGAAAGCAGTGCTGCCGTGTGGCTCATGACCCACCAAACCACATTGACGCCCTTGCTGAATATGCGCTTGTAGAGAATAAACGCAACGACAAAGACGAAGAAGCCAAGTGCGCCGAGAATGAGCCAACGATCCATTTTGTCTGCACGCTCTAACTCTCTGATGAGACGTTTCGATCCAGCGAGAATCGTGTCAAACGCAGTATATTCTTCATTCAGCATTTTGAGTGAGTTTGAAGAGCCTTGCAGCAACTCCTGAGCAAAGGCCGAGCGAGACAGCTCTTCAGACATCATGGCGTGTGTCCTTCTCAATTCTGCAGTCACATCGCCACTCGCCTGCAGCACTGCATTGTGGCCGCGTTCTTCCCGCCTGTTGATGAGGGAAGATGTGCTCTTGCCCGCTCTGCCAAAGAGCAGATCTCGATTAAGCGCTTGTGCTGTCTGGTTGTTTTGTTGAGCTTTCAGAACAGCACGACGATAAGCTAAGCGGTGATTTGCGAGGTCTTCAGAGAGTTTGGCTACTGTAAGCTCCTGCGCAGCTCGTGACTTGGCGTCTTCTGTATCTTGCACGTAAGTTGCGCATGATGTGATGTCACGGTCGAGCGAGGCCAGATGATCTCGGATCATGTCAGAGAGCTCATTTTGCACAGTGACTGGGCCTGGACAGCGTGCTAGTCTAGCGATGATTGACGTGAGCTGTTTAGAAGTATTTAGTAGGTCTGCAAGCTTAGCATCCATTGCAGCAGGCAGCAAGACAGAATCAAGCTAGGAAAGTAATGGAGCAAGATGTTGTCTCTGATGTCGTTGCCTTTCTCACTTTGAACCACCACAAGAATTGCTGTATAAACAAGAAAGTCTACAAGCTTACTGCTCCAATGCGCTTCTATCGCTGAGATCAAAGATGGCCAGCTTCAGCTGCTCCAAATGCAGACTACCTATCAGTCTTGCGTTTGAACTGGCAAGTCCATCGCAGACATCCTTCACACTTCTGCAAAATGCTGCTCCTACGCCACGCCCACAGTCAGCTACAAGGGCCTACCCTTCTTCAAGAGATCAAGTCCTACAAGCTTCTATTGCAGACTCGACACTGACAATGCGCGCTGATGCAAAAGATGCGCCGCGCCCGCGTCGATATGGAGCGTCGGCTGCGTTGACTGTGACACAAGATGCGCTCCTGCCGCAAGCGCCTGCAGCTACAACGACCGCTAATCCAGCAGAGTCCTTTGTATTGCTAGAAGACGGCTCTGCGGATAGCGTGCGGGAAAGTGCGGACGATCCGCATCGCCTCTCGCGCAAGCTCCAGCAGACGCGCACGTTATTCGAATTGCTATCATCGCGCTCAGAGGTGGATTTCCCGCTCTGCGGCGAATGTACCGAGTTGGTCATCATTGGCATGAATAAGCAAATGTCGCAACTTGCTGATGAGCGCGATATGTATGGGCAGTGTTTGCGCAAGTTGCGTGATAGCGCTCCATCTGATGCAGACCGTTTGAAAGCGACCGAAGCACTTGCGCAACTCACAAAAGACCAAGAGTCAGCTCTACAAGAACTAAAAGAAGCTGAAAGAGAGCATGCAGATGTTCTTGCGGAACTAGCACAGCTTGAGCGTGAAAGTGCGCAACTCGACGAAGATGAGGCGCGGTTCTGGCTTGATCGCAATCAGAAAATGGCCGACTTGGCCGCAGCGCAAAGTGAGCTAGAAAGTGTTCAAGTTCGGTATGAGCATGATGCGCGGCAGCTTGAGACTTTGCAGCGGACGAACGTCTATAATGATGTGTTTTGTATTGGTCATGATGGTCATTTTGGTACCATCAACGGTCTTCGCCTGGGCAGACTACCGGGGCATCCTGTCGACTGGTCTGAGATCAACGCGGCCTGGGGTTTGACATTACTTCTATTACAGACAATGGCAGTGAAGCTTGACTTTGAGTTTCGCGGATACAAACTGCATCCCATGGGGTCGACTTCGACCATCGAAAAGATTGAGCCTGCTGGGGGCGGCAGTGTGTTGAGTAGTGCGTCGAGTAATGGCGTTACGAAATCAACAATGCTCGAGCTATTTGGCAGCACAGAAGTCAATCCGTTGCGCTACTTTCATCGCGGCAGTTTTGACCGAGCCATGGTAGCCTTTTTGGAATGTTTACGACAGCTGTGCGAGTTTGCTGAGTCGCAGGATGCGTCCCTCGAGTCGCCGTACAAGATTGACAAGGACAAGATTCGAGATGCATGTATTCGAACAGCCTTTAATCACGACGAGGAATGGACCAAAGCGCTCAAGCTATGCCTCACGAATTGTAAATGGATCTTGGCAGCCGTTGCGAAGCTCAAACGTACATAAAAACCATCTAATCAATATTGAAGCAAGAAAGCAAATAAAATCTACATCGTCAGTCTTGTGCATCAACAAGCAAGGTGCTATTGCTTGCTCTTGCCAAAAGAGAGACGCTTTTTGAAGAGTGACTTTTTCTCTTTTGACTTGTTGCCAGCTGCTGCATTATCTTGCGGCGGCGTCGGCGGCGTTTGATAATTGAGCTTTTGCGCAGGCAAGCGCATCTGCTGGACAGGCGCACGCCCTGTATCGCTGACAGGGGAGCCATAAGGATTGCCAACTGGGCCTCCTTGACTATGTCGTGCGTCCCAGTGGGAGGCGCGGGGCGCCTCGTCATACTCGCCTTGTGGAACACCATATGCATACTGTGCACCGGACAAGCTCTGTCTTTGCGAATAGCCGCTGTTTGAATGCTGCATACTCTCGCGCCTACTCGGGCCGCCTGGATATCCATTTACCGATAGTCGCGAAGCGTTACGCGGTGTATCTGCGCCGATATCGCTTCCGCCGCCCGCAAAATCCTTGCCATATGCAGCCGCCTCAAAGGAGCGAATCGTGTCCAAGGGCCGTTCGTAGCGCGAGCGCGTAGGGTTTGAAAGATCGGGTTCATCGATATTGCGCCCATATACATCCTTTGACACAAAAGGAACGTAATCTGGGCCCATACCGGATTGCCACTGCTCGACAGCGACGGCCTCTGTCAATGCAACATTTGGGTTGTTCTTGCCTGCTACTCGGTCTGGCATGATGACTTCTTGCAGGTGATGAAGTTGGCTTTCTGATTCGATGCCTGAAGCCGATGCAAGTGATAAACTCGGCCTTTAGGTCTGAGCGTTCTGATGCGGAAGTGTTTCAAGCCTGCGATCTTCGCTCGATAGATGCCTCTGGTATAGGTCAAGGAAGAGAAGGGCCCTTCGTGGTAGATGGATGGGTGGGTGCCAAGGATGCGCCGGGCAGTTACAAATGGCTGGTGAGTGAGTCAGCGAGCTATGAATACATTTTCCGCGTAGATCAGCATCGCATACATCACTGTGCATGGCCCAGGTAACAGCGCACTACATCGGCCCCGTATCATTGCCAAACAATAGCCTCATCCCTCCCTTGTCACTATCTCAACTGCTTCTCTCCCATCACTGCCCCTCCCTTACGCTTACCGGCGCCCGCTGTCCCCGGTCCAACTTTTTTTCTTCTGCGCCAAGCCCCGAGCGGAATCCGAAAAATTGGATTTGCCACCAGAGCACGTGAATGTGGTCATCTGAATAATCGTGAGCTACCTGGCAACGATAACGGTGGTCTCTTGTTCCTGTTGCTGCAGCTGCCGTGATGCTTGCTCTGCCTTGTGACGACTCTGACAGAGGGCACACGATATCGGCAGTTGGTCAGCCTGCAATTGCCTGACACAATACTCATGCGAGACATGACCACATGCATGTGACAAAATCCGCGTCATGTCTGCTCCATGTGCATCATCAGGAGACATCTCCTGATTCACTGTGGAGACATTTTCACGTAGCTTGCCTTTTTTGCGCTCAACTGCCAGACCGTGACGAAGAGAAACCGCCTCGCTGCGTGCTGTCCTGCGCGCCTGTGTCTCCGCATTAGCAGCAGCTTGTTGTGCACGCGCAGTCTGACGCATCAAAATAGGCGGATGCACCACACGTTCGCAGATGCAACAATGTAAGCGTCGAACTCGCCAACCTCGACATCTCTGTTCCGCCTGCGTGGCAAATTGTCGAGATAAGGCACCATGCAGAATTTGTTGCGCGAGAAGCCATAGTTGGCCGCCAAGGGCGTGGGCATTGAAAACTTCGCGCAGCAGCATTTGCATTTCATCGCCTTCTGTCGCTGAATCCGCCGAAGCTGCTGCACGTTCCAAGAACTGCCGCATGATCGACACAAACAAATTTGCATGTTGATCAAAGACTTGTCCATGACTCGTCACGAGCAGGAGCGTACCGAATGTGTCACACAAGAGATCTGCAAGTGCTCCGATGTGTTTGCTGACGTGTCTTTTGTGTGCAACAGGACTTAAAGTCTGCTTCAGGCGCTGTACAAATCCAAGTGTGCTCGACAAGAAGGATACCCAGAGTGTTTCTGCAGTCTCGGATGAACCGACAGAAGAGATTGCCCGAACTTCTTCTGCGCACAGATTCGCGCCCATCGCAACATATCGCTTGACCAGAACAATCTTGGCATTCAATGCGGCAGCATCATTGATTGTGTCCGATCGAGTCGCGACCTCGATGCCAAGCTGAGCCAAATAATCCTGGATTCGCTGAAGCGCAGCAGGTCGTTGCCCGTTCAGGCTCATGAGTCGAACATGACCTTCGAACTCGCCACACTGCTCCAGCACTTCAATGAGGCGATCGGCCGAAACCAGATCGAGCACACCTGGCTTTTCGAGAAACGGCAAAATCATGCTGCGATCGTAGCGACAAAGAAGTTGGGCGATTCTCAGTACGTGCGAACCCTCGACCCATGCAGGTAAGGAATTGGCATGATCATGATCGAATGGCATCACCTGCTTCAGATAGCGAAAAAGTAGCTCTTCATTCCCATCAAGTGCCTGAATGATGCGCTTGTGCAAGTCTGGCGCGCATCGGTCAATCGAACTTGCTGTCTTTTCTGCATCGATACTGGTGATAGCGACGATATTTTCAACCACAGCCTCCTTGACACGGTCCGTTGCCTCCGCATCGAGCCGGCCGCTAGACCCAAGAAGCTCTTGTATGCAAAAAAAGACTTCTTCCTCGTGACCTGTGTCTTGTAGATAAGCAGAAAGCAAACCGACAGAATTCCCCTCCACGCGATAATAACTTTTCAAAACACGGAAAAAGCGTGCTTGCTCTAACTTCGGTGCAAGGTCTTGCAGTTGCGCTGGGCGAAAAACCGATAAAAGCGATTCGACGGCAAGCTGGCAATCATCCGCCATTTCTGCATCCTGGTAGTCGCACAATCCAATCAGAATACGCTGCAGAACGGAACCTGACAGCAAAATGAACTGTGGATATTTCGGCACGTTGCGCGCGATGAACATGTAGAGTGCCAGTATATTTTCCTGCGCAGAACCAACTTCGAGCAAGATATTGATGATGAATTGCCTTGTAATACTTCTTGCAGCCACAGCAGATCTAGGTCTATCATTGTCTGGACCTTCATTGAGAAAGGAGTCTTCGAAGGCTTCATCCAAACAAGCAAGAAAGGTTGGACAATCGAAGTGCAGCAATAAGCGCAGATAGGGAAACGTCGGTTCCGGCTTCTCCAGATCTGTCAAGATCCATTCACTTGACCCTGGCGGCCAAGCTACCGTGACGCCCGAAAACAAAAATTCGTAAACGGCATTCCGTGCTGCATCTGCTGTTGTAGGTGGCATGAGTATGCCACGAGGGAAAGAGCGACCAGTCAGGGTCAATGACAAGTACGAATAGACCTTGACTGCATTGACTGTATTCGTACCGAGACGTGTGAGATCCTGCTTGCGCGTGCTTGGATCGCTCGTGGCTGACGTTGCACGAAGAACAGATTTGATGAGCTCAATAAATTCGATCAGTGGCGTGACAAAATCTCCGAGGGCAGTTGTCCAAACATGCGTGAATGCATCCATAAGGCCTTGCTGTTTGGCGAGCTGTGTCAACAGATTCGTATCAAGAGAGGCAGCGTCAAGATGACACAAAACATCCTCAAGTCGTGTGTGTAGTCCTTGGTCGATGTAATAGGACACGAGCTCTTGAACAATTTCCGGTGGAATGTGCTGTATCCGATCGTCAAGAACCGCTGAGGCAAGAATTGTCAGGTACGTCCCTCTCTCACTTTCTGTTGCTTCCAAAACCTCTTCAAAGAGAAAAGCTGTGCCGTCGATCGTCAGCGCCACGTCAAAGACAGCTTGTAAAGTATCTGAGATCGGTTGATTCAGTGAGCCTGCTCGCAAGTGGTCGACCACTTCTCTTAGTAACACGTTGCATAGCTCAAGAACGACGCGCCTTCTTTCCACATTTGCGGTCGGCAACGAAATTACTCTGAATTCGACAGAGCCCTCGTAGTAGGCTTCGAGAAGACTCAAAGCTTCAACATACAAGCCTTGTTTGCTGAATGCCAATGCGCGGTCTTTCCACGTTAACACGGAGCCAACAGACACATCACTGTGTCCCAACACGAAGAGTTTGCCCTTGTATGCGGTGAAACTGCCGTCATAATTTTCTGCGAATGTCTGATTGACGTATTCAGCTTCGCGCTCTTCAAAGTATTCTTGTAGTAGATTTGTACGCATGTCTTGAGAAAGGATATGCTTGCCAAGCAAGTCCGCTTGACCAACGAGCGTGAACTCGATTGTATCGAGAAACAGCATCTGATGCGATGCAGTCAGCAAGCACAAAACATCCTTTGCAAACCACCGCAGGGCGACAATAGCTTCGTCACACTGAAAGCCACCGGTCTCTTCGACGACGATTGGGATGATGGGATCGGGCTCTTCTTGTGGAAGGCCACCCGTGATGGAAAGAATGACCAGTCGACGACTCCACGACACTGCCAGAAGAGGACACGTACCGCGCTGAGGATCATTTGTGCTCTTCACACATGGGAACCACGAAGCAGAAGCAGCAATTTGCTGCGACTCTGCAAATACGCCGGTCGGTCTGTTCATCTTGAATTGCGTGCGTGCCGTCGGCGTGGTCGAAACAATGACGAGCTTGTACGGCGTCAGGATTGCAGATAGGCCCAGTGCATCCGTGAAATGCGGCACTGTGCCAAGAGGTAACACACTAGCGGCGAAGTTTGTGCTTGGCTTGAGCCTAGGTGCCCCTGGTAATGTGGGATACCGCCCGAGGATGCGAATGGACTCCACCTGGGACACAATTTGACGGCGATGAAAGCTGTGGCAAAAGACCATGCCAGACACATCTGCACTGAGAAAAAGAGAATGCCGCGTTCCGATGAAACTAATGTGGTTGATGTGAGTACTGACGAGGTGTCCGTGTTTACTAGGCAAGTCTTGCATCCGGATTGGCGTAATGTCCTTGGCAGGCGATGTGAATCGCGCGAGGTCCCAAGACATGATCGAACCATCGGCATAAGCGCCAACGACAAATGTATGGTCGGCTGAAAGCGCAATAGCTGTTACACCGCCAGTCTCAACCGCTTGAGTTAGTCTTTCATCAGAACAGCAGAATGCCTACCTCGTGATCCATTGCCAATGACATGCTTACAATTCTGCTGATAATCGAAAATGAGAACAAGGCCCTTGCTTGTACCAAAGGCGAGCATGCCAGATACTGCCAAGCATGTTGGATTGCCGAATGCTTTGCGACCAGCAGAGCTGTAGAGCTGGTCCGATATACGCTTGAGCCGTGTCCATCGCAGCGTATCTCTTGGCCGATCATCTGCTGCTTGGTCGATTGCCATGTTTTGAAGATTGAGCATGCTGACCACTGAGGACGACCGGGAATGTGCCATTCTTGGTCGCGAGACATTGTTCAAGGCAGGCGAGAGCAGAGACGAGCGCAGCCCGTCATAGCGTTTTGATCGGAGCGGTCCTAGATAGCTGCGATGGGATGAAGCTGCGTTCGGGCTTGACGGCGAATTGCGATTATCTGCGACAGATTTGAATGAAGCTGAATCTTGCAGAGAAAGCGTATCATCTGCTGTGGAAAGACTGGCAGACGGACTTTGCACTTCATTCCAAGCATCGTCGATTGCGATAGCAGGGATCATGCGCAGAGAGCCGGCGTCACTAGCGGCATCATCGTTTGTCGCATTATCTCGCCACGCGTTGCTGTCAAGCGTATCCTCCTCGTCAAGCACCTCCTGCAGCGCTCTCTCATAGTCTCCGTCGTCGTCATGACTCATGAGTCATCTGCAATTGCTAGATGAGGCTGTCAAGCAATCAAGGCGATCTTCTTAAATGCGTGTCGCGTCTTGTGTTTGTCGCGACAGAATTCAACAACATTCACACGAGTAGGCTCAGAATGGAGGAATGAGGCATAGGAAATGATCATATACGCACATAACATACTACGAGATAGATGGAATCAGAACACTCACTTGTGCGTGCCATCATTCTGTGAACCGTTTGTTGCATTGACGCCGGCACCGATTGTGTTGCGCTGAGTGAACTTCAGTCCCTCAATCGAATGGTATGCGTCCTTGCAACCAGTCTTCTCCTCAACCATCTTGCCAAAGTCCTCGTGCACCTGGTAGAAGATACCAATGCATCGCTTGATGATCTCAGGGTCAGAAACGTTCGCCATGTGTCCAGAGATGGTGTCAGTGATACGCTCGCGCTGGCCAGCGTCAAACACCTTGTTCCACAATGCGCGGGGCTGGTCAAAGTCCTCCGGGCGAATCTGCGAGAGGTAGGCAATGGCATTACCCATGTACTCGGCATGCACCTTGTCAATAGCATACGGTCGGTCTGCCAAATCGAGTGGCTTCAATGAAGACATGTAATTAGGGCGCGAACCTTGGTTGTAGAATGCCATTTGGCCGTCGCGCTGGAAGTTGCCGGCCATGTAGGCAGTCTTTGTCTGGTTCACGGGCAGTTGCTGGTAATTGCTGCCAATGCGGTATCGGTGCGCGTCCGGGTACGAGAAGAGACGTGACTGCAAAACTGGGTCGGCAGACGGCTCAATGCCTGGCAATAAGTGTGCCGGGTTGAAGGCAACAAGCTCGACCTCAGAGAAATAGTTGGCTGGGTTGTGATCGAGAACAAGCTTGCCAAACTCGCGCAATGGATACTCCTTGTGAGGCCAAACCTTGGTCAAGTCAAATACGTTAATTCCTGATTGCTCGGCCTGCTTTGGTGTCATGGTCTGGACATAGTACGTCCATGTCGGGAAATCGCCACGCTCAATGCTCTCAAAGAGATCTTGCGTGTGCGAGTCTGGTGGCAACTTGGCACCCTCCTCTTCAGTCAAGTTCTCAACACCCTGGTCTGACAGGATGTGGAACTGTGCATAAACCCACTCGCCCTCAGCATTGACCAGCTTGAATGTGTGGCCGCTGTAGGCATTGCAGTGCTTGTAAGCCTTGGGTCGGCCGCGATCACCCATGAGAATCATGAATTGGTGTACGGCCTCTGGGTTCTGCGAGAGGTAGTCCCAGAAGGCGGTCGAGTCCTGTGCATGAGTCAAGTGTGTCTGCGGGTGACGCTTTTGAGTGTGAATGAACAGCGGGAAGAGTGCTGGGTCGCGGAGGAAGAAGATGGGTGTATTGTTGTAGACGAAGTCCATGTTGCCCTGCTCCGTCCTGTGCTTGATGCTGACGCCGCGAGGATCACGAGCAGCATCGGGGCTGCCACTCTCGCCACCGACAGTTGAGAAGCGAACTGTGACTGGGCACGTCTTGCCTTCCTGCGCAAAGATGTCTGTCATGCAGATGTCCGAAAGCGATTTGGTGCAGGTAAATGTACCGTGAGCGCCAACGCCCTTTGCATGAACGACCCGCTCTGGAATACGCTCTCGGTCAAAATGCGAAATCAAGTCGAGGAGATGGAAGTCCTGCAAGAGCAATGGCCCGTTCTCACCGATGCGCTGAGATTCTGCAGGATGTGGCACACGCACGCCGTTTGACGTTGTGTAGACTGCGCTGTCTGCATTCTGGTCTGCTGTGTAGCTACGCAGCTCGAAGTTGAGGCCTGACTTTCCTTTATTGTCTGGAGCCATGTTGTAGGTTGATGGTTACAGGGCCCCCTTAGATGCGACCATCTCCTTCTTATATACTTGCTTGCCACTATAGTGATGACGTCTATTGCTGACCTTTTTGTCGGGTTTCGGGCCGCCAC
Organism: Protomyces gravidus; assembly: GCA_003717255.1. Lineage (NCBI taxonomy): Eukaryota > Fungi > Ascomycota > Taphrinomycetes > Taphrinales > Protomycetaceae > Protomyces > Protomyces gravidus. Next base: position 39,560 of record QXDP01000227.1, on the reverse strand, counting down.
GCTGCGTCAATCTGCCGTAGAGCGACGATCTGGGGCTGAGATCAGCTAGTGAAGAGGAGCAAGATGTAGATTGAAGAGAGCCTGGCTACATGATCGTTTCAATAGCACTTAGTCAACAGTATATTCATGGTCAATTGGACAGTGCTTATGATGATGCTGACTCAGCACCAAAATTCCATCAACAAAGCACGTCCATAGATGGTATGGTCATGTTCATCGTGATGCACTGCTTGGATAGCTCTCCTTCATGCTAGGCCTTCTCTCACTCTCTTCTCTTGCTTTGTCTCTTTGACTGTTCCAGAAGCAGTAGATGCACGTGACTTTCGAATTGCGCCATCGAGCAAGCGACACGCTACAAGACCAAGCAAGAAGCAGCATCAACCAGCATCCCATCTCCCTATCTACCCACCATGTCTCTTCGTCTCGGCTCAACAGCGCCAAACTTCAAGGCAGAAACCACAAAAGGCCAGATCGACTTCCACGAGTGGCTCGGTGACTCATGGGGCATCATCTTCTCCCACCCAGCAGACTTTACCCCTGTCTGCACCACGGAACTCGGTGAAATGGCACGTCTGCAACCCCAATTCGAGAAGCTCGGTGTCAAGATTATCGGTCTCTCAGCAAACAAGCTCGACTCGCACGAGAAGTGGATCCAGGATGTCGATGACATTGCTTCGGTGCAACTCGGATTCCCTATCATTGCCGACCACGAGCGCAAGGTTGCTTTGCAGTACGATATGATTGATGAGCAGGACGCGACCAATGTCGACGAGAAGGGCATTGCATTCACTATTCGTTCCGTGTTCTTCATCGACCCGGCAAAGAAGATTCGCACCATCTTGTCGTACCCTGCGTCTGTTGGTCGAAATGCCGACGAGATCGTTCGCATCATCACTGCTCTGCAGTACGGCGTATGTTCTCTTTCGCATTGAAGCCCATCTAACAACAGGACAAGCACAAGGTGACCACACCCATCAACTGGAAGAAGGGCGACAAGGTTATCGTGCCACCCACCATCAAGTCTGGATCAGAAGAGATCAAGTCTTATCCTAACGTCGAGGAGGTGCGCCCATACCTGCGATACACCACAAAGGGTATCGACGCTTGACTGTAGACTTAGCTATTAGAATATTTCTATAAAGCCTTGATACGTTCTTCCAGGTCTCGTGCTGATGGTCTGTCTTTTGCTTGCGGCTGTAGACAGTCCCTTATCAGATCAATCAGGCCTTGATTGTATGAGTGATTGTCCGGTATCTTGTATGCATTGTTGAGGACAGCGAGGCTGATACTGCCCTGCTCAGTCTGCGGCGTCTCAAACGGTGAATGCAAAAACAAAAGCGCATACAAGACACAGCCGAGTGACCAGATATCCACTTTTTCATCCAGTTGAATGCCCGTCTTTGTGTCGAACAATTCAGGGGCGCGATACGGCATGGTCGAGTGTTCAGCCGCTGCATCTTGGACGGCCAGTGCTTCTGCGCGTGTTTGTATTTGTCGTCGTGCTGGCTTCAAGCTGCCAAGATCCATGAGAACCGGTCGATTATCATCATCGAGCATGATGTTGGCCGGCTTGAGGTCAAAGTGCGCATAAGGCAGGGATCCAGCTACTGTTTGCTCTTGTTGGACAGCAGTTGCGTCTTCGTTCATAAGTGGCTCTCGTACATCATCGATTGATCGGCGTGAGTCCACGTCAGGCACATGTTCATGCAATTGCCGCAGCGCCAGACAGATGCCTGCCATCCATTCAATCACTTCTCTCTCAGCGAACCTCTCCTGCTTGATGTGCTTCTCATTGATTGCATCTTGCAGGTTGCCACGTTGGAAGTACGGCAAGAGGATATAGACCACCTTGCCTGAGGCTTCTTGTACAATCGCATGATCTATGCATGCGATCACGCTTCGATGCTTGAAGTGGCTATAGGCCGTCACTTCACGCATGGCCAGCTGTACTGATTCTTGTCCGAACGGACAGCGTATCTTTTTGAGGGCATATAATTTCGCATTCTGGTCTTGGACTAAATAGACGTACGAGAAACCACCCTCCCCTAGAAGTCGCAGTGTCTTGAGAGAGCGATTGTTGATTTGGAGCGCAGGTGTGAGTGCACTCGGCAGCGATACGGATGGCAAGCAAGAGCAGAGTGTAGCATAGACAAAGTCCATCAGCCAAACCAGCTACAGCAACCAAGATGTAATGAAGGCCCAGCAAGATGTAGTTGATGTAGTGGCCGTGTAAAGTAGCTTGTCGTCGCTGCCTCTTTCTCTTCCAACGACGCAAACCAACAAACACAAAAGAGTGAGAAAGACTGCTGCCTGGAGCTAGTGCTTAAAGGGCCTGTCCTTCTCTTGTTTCCATTGAGACGAGCTATAGAAGTGTCTCAAGAACGATGCCAATGCTGCGTGACCGGATTACGGCAACTTGAAGGATAGTATCTTGAGCGCCGACTGTGTGAGGCCTTCCAAAGCACTGCCATTCAGCTAGGCTCAGAGACGTATCCATTACAGTAGGCCCCCCGTTGTGTTGTAGAACTGCTCATCGTCCTCGCCATAAAGCATTGTAGAAAGACTTTCATGATCCTTGCACGCGCCTTGTCCTCGACCCACACACCCACACCACCGCTGAGTTGGCTTGCTCCTTGGCTGGTTTAAGGGCTTCCTTGTGAATAAAGGCGAACGCGTAGAAGAGCTGCGTCCTGGTAAAGGCAGCCTTCGTCGCGCATGTCTACAGACATGGAAGCTGAGCAAGGACGGGAGCAGGTTCCGGCGCCGGCGCATGACTCCCCTTCTGTCTCTGTGCCGATAGACAATACGCCGTCTGTTGAAGAGTCCGAACGGCCAGAAAGCAATAATGCTGAGTCTGCAGAAGCCGCCTCGACGCCAGCAACAGCATCACAGGCGACACCCAAGCACACGCCGAGGGCCAATCCGCATTCCACGCGGCAAAAGGGCAAAGCGCGCAAAGTCTATACAGACGATCTGGACTTGCCCGCTTTGCAAAAGGCGACACCGAGTAAGGCTGTTTCTGTGGCCAAGATGGCGACGACGACTGCTACAGACGATGCAAGGCCTGCAAAGAGAAAGCGATCACCGATGCAGATACAAACCAATGGCGCGACGAAAGAAGTCAAGAAGAGCAAGCCACGGGATCGAATCAAGCAGATTTTGGTAGATGGGCATGTTCAGTATACTTACACAATGAAGGACGGCACAGTCCTTAAGGCGAATGGTATGCTCATGCGACTTTGAATGATGATCTAACAATAGACTGCATCTACCTCATCTGCGAGCCACCAGGCGAGCCGTACTATCTCGGTCGCATCATGGAGTTCACAAAGCTCGACACAGACTCAACAGATATCAACGCTGTCCGCGTTAATTGGTTCTATCGACCGCGCGACGTACAACGGCAAAGCACCGACTCTCGACTAGTATATGCCACCATGCACTCAGATGTATCCCCACTAGGATCTATCCGCGGAAGGTGTCAAGTCGAGCACCGCTCCCAACTTGCAGACGCTGATGTGTATCGCCGACAACCAGATTGCTTCTACTATGACCGACTTTTCGACAAATTTATCCACCGCTACTACGAAGTCATACCTGTGCAACAAGTTTCCAACGTCCCCGAAAATGTCAAACGCGTCCTGCTCGATCGCTGGCGCTATGTAGTGGTTGAAGTCAATCGCGGAAAAGAACTAGCTATGGAGCATCGCGCGTGCAAGCGTTGCAGCAATTGGTGTTCAAGCAAGGATTCTGTTCGATGCGCATTGTGCAAGTCAGACTACCACATGCAATGCGTGCAACCGCCTATGGAACGCAAGCCAAGTAGAGGCTTTGCTTGGACTTGTACGCCTTGCTCGCGCGAAGAAATGAAGAAGAGGGAGGAAACGCGTATTTTGGATGTCGGGTTATTGGTCAAGGCTGGTGGCAAGGAGAAACTCGAGCTTGAAGCGAAAGAGCGACAAGAAATGTGGAATGCGGCAAGACTTGAGACAGAGGAAGAAGATGTGGCCATGCCGGATGTCGGGTCAGTGGAGCTCATTACGACACAGGAAAAGGCCAAGCCAGAGCAGTGGCCATATCGATATATGGGCATCCATTGTAATTTGGCAGACGTGCTTGACTCGGACGATCGCATCTACCCGCGCGCTGCGTCACGTATTGGTCCGCGGCATCAGTGTGCCGTTCAAGAATGGCATGGTCATCCAATTGAGTATTATGAGCGCAACAAGCGAGCCATCAAGAGGACACCCAAAGCGATGAAGGGGAAAAGATCTGATGAGCGTGCAGCTATCGAGCGCTCGGATGGGCTCGAGGAACCGACGATGGCTACTGATGCGCCTGATCCGGCATCAATGTTACCAAGCGAACGGCCTGCGTGGATGCAAGAAAAGCCGCCGGGTTATCTGGCTCGAGGTGAAGGTAAAACGGCTGAAACAATTTGGCTGCCAGATACGGTCGATGATGAGATCGTGGATGCATACTTAAGTAGCCTGCAACCCCTCGCAGACAAGCTCAAGGTCAGCCCGACGACACCGAATCTGCTTGATGCAGCACTTAAAGCGCTTTTTGCGCAACATGGCGATACACAGCTTGCGAACGACGTGCTCAAGAAATTGACGCGCAATAAGCTGGGCGAGCCCAACTTGAATGCCGAGGAGAAGTTTCGCTTCGGGGCGGCAGTCCGCAAGTATGGTAGCGAGCTGCATCAAGTTGCCGAAGAAGTTGGCAAGAGTGTCGCTGAATGTGTACGCTTCTACTATGCATGGAAGAAGACACCGCACGGTCAAGAAAATTGGGGCATGTCTGAAGCAAGGCGACCCAAGTCTGACAAGATCCCTACTGTGAAGACGCGCGAAGTGCCTGTCACTGAGCTAGAAAAGATCGCCGACAGCAGTGATGATAGTGCGTACGATTCGACCAAGGCTGCCCGAGTTAAGAAGTCCTTTGCTTGCAAATATTGCAAGACGACGACAAGTTCACGCTGGCGGCGTGCACCCGGCACGACCGGCGGTACTGGCACTATTACGGCCCTGTGCGATCGATGTGCTGATCTATGGCGGCGCTATGCAGTGCAATGGGAGTCTCCCGAGGAGATTTATCGAAAAGTGCATGAGCTCGGTGCCAAGTCGAAGAAGCGCAAGTTTGAGGAGGAGCTTCTGAAGGAGCTGCCACCGAATGGCGAAAAGCCTGAAAAGATGCTTCAGAATGAGCAAGAGACGAAGGTGGTCAAGAAGCTCAAAATCAAAGAGCCGAGCAAAAAGGAGCGAGTTCCGACGCCTGTTTTGCCAGACCCATGCGAGATATGTTTATCGCGAGGTGAGGCGGATGTGTCGGTCTGTTGCAAGTGCAAATTGCGTGTGCATCGCGCTTGCTATGGCGTTGCACAAAGCTCGAACGACTGGTTGTGCGACGTGTGCCTGAATGAGAGCTCACCGACTGTTTCTACCACGTATTCATGCGTTCTTTGTCCGTCATCGACGAAGCGTGGTCCCCTGAAACGCACGGCCGGCAACAACTGGGCGCACATCACCTGTGCCACTTGGCTGCCCGACTTGCGCTTTGCAGATGTCAAGACATTTCAGCCAATTGAAGGCATTGGTGCATTACCATTGACTACATGGGAAGCTGTATGTGCCATTTGCGAGACGCAAAAAGGTGCTTGCGTATCGTGCACATCGTGCGCGAAGAAGCTACATGTCGAATGCGCCAAGCAGAACGGATATCTTCTGGGCTTTGAGGTTCAACCCGTCAAGTCTTCACAGACACGGCGGGAGCAGCTCGCTCTCGTGCGAGTCGGCAATGAGTCTGGCTTGATGACGGCCGTGATTCACTGTCCCGACCACGATTTGCGGCGATCGAGCACTGTTCATCCGATGCAAGCACAAGCTGCTGGCGGCGACGAGATTGCCCTTGCGGCGTATATCCGGACCTACAAGTCGAGCGATGTGCCCTTGGCACGCGCACCTCGCAAGGGTGGCGCAGCCAAGAGTTTCACTGGTAATAGTGCACCGTTGGTGATTGCGATGAAGACAGAGGAGTTGCGCAAGAATGCAGCTGCTGGGATGCCTACGCCCGCGCCCGTACCTGACCCGACTTTCGTCTGCATGACGTGTGCAATTACGGTTTCTCCATTCTGGTATGAGGCGGCGACTGGAAATAGGTGCCACTTGTGTTATTGGAAGCAGGAGCATCCTGACGTGGCTGTTGATAAGCCTGTATTGATACAGCCGGCGAATAAGGCGGTTGAGAAGCCTGTCGAGAAACCGGCTGAAAAGCCTGCGGAGGTGGTCCAGTTGACGACACAGGCAACAAATGGTCATACTGTCAAGACACAACCGACAGTTCCGGAGGTAACGCTGGTGCCAACCGCATTACTTGAATCGACAAGTGCACAGCAGATGACACCTCAAAAGAACGTCAACTCCAAGGTCGATTCTGCTTTACAATAGCACAAGCTTATGATTGTAATAGCTTCATTTGACCTATCTCTATTGTCATACATGATCAAAACTATATCGTGCAACATATATGTCCGTCTCCTACAGGTTGGTTGTTGGCCACTGGTAATCCTCATCAGGCTTGTACCCAAAACTGGCGAGATATTCGTCAATCTCCTCTGGTCCCCGCGATCCATACGGGTACAAGCTTGGCTTGAGATCTTTGTTCTGGTCGAGGAAGTGAAGGAGTGGTGTGAAGACGCGCCAAGATTGGTCCAATTCATCGTCGCGGACAAAGTTGGAGTGGTCGCCCTTGAGTGCATCCAAGATCAATGCCTCGTATGCCTCTGGAATCTTGAGATCAGAGAAACGACGCTTGTATGTCAGATCCAGCTCTGTCGTCGCGGTGCGCATTGAGAGCCCTGGCATTTTGGTATTCACCTTAAGATAGACGCTCTCGTCTGGTTGCACACGCAAAACAAGCTCATTGCGTGGAATTTTGCCAAAGATACCGCCGGCCACATCCTTGAATTGCACACGAACTTCGACCTTGGCTTGGTCAAGAGCTTTTCCCGCTTTGAGGATGAACGGCACGCCTTCCCAACGCTCATTGTTGATGTAGAGAGCCATGGCGGCAAAGGTTGCACAGTTGGACTCTTTCGATACGGTGTCGTCATCGAGGTATCCTGGCTTGGAACCATCTTCTGACTTTGTGTACTGTCCAATAATTACATCTCGAGAGTTGATGGCTGGCATGGATCGCAGCACACGTACTTTTTCGTCTCGAATGTCTTCAGCGTTGAATGATAGAGGTCTTTCCATGGCAATGACTGTGAGCACTTGCAGCAAATGGTTCTGCATGACATCGCGAATAATGCCAATCTCGTCAAAGTATCCACCTCGTCCTTCCGTGCCAAATGGCTCTTTGAAGGTGATTTGAATATTGGAGATGTAATTCTTGTTCCAGGAAGAAGAAAGGAAAAGGTTGGCGAATCGAAGAATCAGGATATTCTTGACCATTTCCTTGCCGAGGTAGTGGTCGATGCGGAATGTCTCTTCTTCCTTCCAGATTGGCTGTAGTGCCTTTTGAAGTTCTCGCGAAGATTCAAGGTCATGGCCGAATGGTTTCTCGACAATAAGTCTCGCGATACCCTTTTCTGGGTAGCAGTTTCGCTTGAGGCATTGAGCGACAGGGATAAAGACGTTTGGAGGGAGTGCCATGTAAAAGATGCGGTTGCGTTGTGCGCGATCTCCTTCAACCTCTTCGAGATGCTTGTTGAGTGCTTTGAAGCTGTCGTCTTCGTCGTACTGCCCATTGATATAAGTGCTCAGCCCGAGGAACTCTTTGAGCGCATCTTCGTCCTTTGGAGTTGGCGTCTTGATGTGTGACTTGACGCGTTCATGGAACTCTTCCTCGTTCATCTTGGTGCGCGCATATCCCACGATACGAGCATTATCGGGGAAGTAGTTGTTTTTGAACAGGCCAAACAGGGCGGGAAAGGTCTTCTTCTTTGCGAGATCGCCTGATGCGCCTAGAACGACGACTGTGACATCCTCAGACTGCGTGTATCAGCATAGGCCCCTTTCAATGCAGTCCATGGGGTTGGATGACGTACGATAGCGTTTTTGCTGTCTGCTGCATTTGTGTCGAGCGAGACTGGTTTACGGACATCCTGACTTTAGCTTCATTCAGATACAGAGTCTGGCATACTGTCTGATCCGACATATCGCTCTCTAATCAACTGGTCCAATTGAGTATCTGACAGAGCAAGGTCGCCGAAGATGAATTTTGGGATGTCGTCGAAGAGTCACGTGTTCAACCCAATCTCAAGAAGGCAAAGACAGGGAAAGATGCTTTGTACCTCCAGACCAACAGAACCAGGCTGCAGCTACCTTCAGGTCGAGGGATAGATCCATCTGTTAGGCTTAATCGACTCATCTCGCGTGCTCATACTATTCCAAATGGCAGACCAGGCTCAACCATCCAACATCACAGACAACGCGGCAAAGAAAGAGACCGTGTCTACCGAGACATCCGCCGCGCCTGCCGCTCCTACCGAGGCTGCTCCTGTAAAAGAGGCACCTGAGGAGCAAGAGAGCGCGCAGGAGAACAAGGATGAAGCAAAAGACGCGTCTGTGGACAAGGACCAAGCGACAAAGGAGCAGCAGGAATCAACAAAGGATGCTGCAGACGATAAACCAGCGGAAACAGAGTCTGCCGCGCCAGAAAAGCCTGCAAAGTCATCGAACGGCAAAACGCCGCGTGGATCAGGCAGCAACAAGAAGTCTGCTGCCAATGATGACGATTCTGGCACCTATGCCGAGGGAGACTTTATCCTCGCCAAGGTCGCAGGTTACCCTTGGTGGCCTGGTATGGTTGTCACGCACGACCATTTGCCACCTGCTGCGCAAGCCGCTAAGCCGGCAACAAAAGGTCGCAAAGATGGTACTACCGCCGCTGTCTATCCAGTTCAATTCTTTGGTCAGGCCGAGTACTCCTGGGTCAAACCGGCGGATCTGAAGCCATTGTCGAAGGACGAGGCATCCTCCTTTTTGAACTCTTCAAAAAAGGCAACGAGCAAGGCGATCCGCGCAGCATACCAAGTCGTCCTCGACAACCCCACCCTCGAATCCCTTATCGAAGCCAAAAACTCTATTCCTTCCGCTCAATTCGAGGACGAGGACGAAGAAATGGCAGATGAGGACGACGAAGACGCTGTTGTAGAGGACGACGACGATGAAGGGCCAAAAAAGTCAAAGACTGCCAAAAAGGCAGCGACACCGCGAACCAAAACGCCTAAATCTGCTGCACCAAAACGACGCAAGAGCGAAGCGGCAGACGGCGAATCATCTGCTAAAAAAGCCAAAACGCCTGTTGCGAAAAAAGCCAAGGTGACGAAGCCTTCTGAGCGAGATGCATCCCCTGAACTCTCACCCGAAGAAGAGGAAAAGCGCAAGTGGCAGGCACGTAAGCAGCAAATTATGTTTCTACGACACAAGTTGCAAAAGATCTTGTTGGGCAAAGAAGCTCCGGCCGAGTCAGAAGTCGACCCTGTCCCTGGCTACTTGAACGATCTGAGTCTTTGCGAGCTCGATATCGAGATCTTCAGGGAGACGAAAATTGGCAAAGTGCTTTCGCGTATTTGCAAGTTGGAGAATATCCCAAAGGACGAAAAACTCGGCATCAAGGCCAAGTCAAGGGAAATCCTTGAAAAGTGGAAGGGCAAGGATCTGATGTCGGAGGAGAAAAGGGAATCTGCTGCAGGTGCGCAGACAGAAGCAAAGCCAACAACGGCTACAACCGAATCCGGCGCCGAGGATAAGACTGGTCAAACTGATAAGGCGACAAATGGTACGGCTGCTGAACCAGCAAAACAAGAGGAAAACAAGGGAGAAGCGGATGCGCCAGCTGCGCAGGAAGGCGCGACAAAGGATGTGCAAATGGAAGAGCCACAGCGGGAGGCAGACAAGCCAGCAGAAGGAGCGACTGCAGCAGCCGGGGAGGCAAACGATTGATTTTTCATGCACGAGCATGAAATATCAGGATCAGGCAAAAGGACATCAGACAAGACATTGCTTAACTGTACAAATCTTACACATTGCTTTTAAATCCTGTCGATCTACAGTCATGAATGCGCTATTAGATCCATACTTGTGCAGTATGCCGATACCAGTCGTTGCGCTTGTCTGCTTCGATTTGCGGAAAGTAAGGCGTCATGGCAGCTGCTTGCTGCACATACATGTCATTGTAGAGCTTTGTGTATATGTTGCGCACTTTTCTTGCCGGATGGAAGAGGCCTGCCAGCAAGTAGTTGGACACGAGACCCGGTCCTAGAGCAGTCCGTATCCCGCTGACAGCATCCGTCATGGCATTGATGACATGCGGCGATGTCTCAAAGATATTGGGCCACACGAGATTGAGGAGGTGCACCATCAAGTCTTCGCAGCCGAGACCCACGACACCCAGTGATAGGTGCTTGATGGCCGTTGCAGCTGTCTGCCGATGTACGTGATCGCGATCCGTAAGCGCGTCTTCGAGTAACGGACCAACTGCATAGACATAGTCGCGCGCCATCTCGCCGATGTACTCAAACATGAATGCCAGCGACTTGAGAACGCCTGTGCGAACCGTCAACTCCGGTACACGATACTCTGCCATAAGAGCCGGAACAACCGTGAAGGGCGCACACGTCTCGGCCACAATAGCAATAGCCACTGTCGTGCAGACACGATTCTGTCTTTCCTGGACGCGCAAATTGTTGAGGAGCGTAGCAAGGACATCTGACGGCCCAATAGCCTTGGCGATGTATCCGAATGTGTTAACAGCAGCACGCCGGATGCCCTTCTTGTGCGCCTTGAGCATATCGAGCAGCTCAAAGCAAATGCGCATCCATTCACGAGCCGAAACGAATTCAGAGCCGCGGTCAGCGATACGGCCAACAAGATCGATCGAGTTTTCTTGCACCTTTTCGTGGCGATTGCGCAGGATGGGTGTCAGACGCGGCAATAGATCCTTAATTGGCGGCGTCATGCTCGACATACCGACGACGTTCACAATGCTCTTAAGAGCGCCGAGAATGGAGCCAAGCACTTCGGGATACTCTTCTCCGAGGTATTCATAAAGCACCACGCCAAGCTTGCCCATAAGCTGTTCTTCGCCACACGTCTTCATGACGACCGCAACACGAGAGACAAGGTCTGCCGATTGCTGCCGTACGTTCGCAGACTTGTTGTTGAGGCGCCATAGAATGGTCGACACGATTTGCGGCAGATAGGGCTTGCATCGAATACCCAGGGCATTGACGACCGTGCCGAAGCTGTTGAGCATGATCGGATCTTCGATCGTCTGTTCTTGAAACGCAAACAAAATGCCGTCCACGAGTCGCTCCTCGACGCGCTCGGTCAACTCGCTTGCACCGCCAGCGGCAAGTACCTTGTCAATTGTTTCTGCGCCCATCCGACGGTAAGGTTCCGATTCGTCCTTAAGCGTATCGACCACACGATCGACAATCTCAAGTACACCCACTTTCTGTGCCAACTCAACAGTCGTCTCAATCACTTGACGATAGCTGCGTCTGTCCAAGGCCATACGGCGAGTCCAAAAGTTGCGAAAAAAGTCTGGCATGACCTGGCTCTGCAGGAAACTTGCGGTAACACCTTCCGTAGCAGCACATTGGCTGACCACTTTGAGAACAATCTTCTTCATGTCATCGTCAGGACTCGTAAATTCTCGCGTCAGAACCGTCATAACCTCCTTTGTGAAATGGTCCGCCCATTCAGGATCCATGAGTGGGATGATAAAGCCGGTCGCCTTGAGAAACGCAGCCAGACCTTTGCCGCGATGCTTTCGAATGCCGACCCACAACGGCTTGAGCACGGCGTCGAATGATTCGATACCAAATGGCGTAGCAGCTTCTGCCAGAGCTGAAATGGCAAGCGCTGTTTGAGTGCGGACTTTTTGCTGCTCATCCGTTAAGCCAGGACCGATGCAATCAACAAGTTGCTTCAGATGCGGCAGAACAGCACATCCCATCAGGATAGCAATCTGCTGAATGATCCGAACACCTGTATGTCTGGCTTGCCAGCTCTTCTTTGACTTGCAGACTGCTTTGAGAAAGGGGAGGATAGCCGGTATGCCTAATGCACTGGCAACGACCGCAAAGGCGCGTGCTGTTGTGTTGCGTACATATTCGTCGACATGATCGATATCAGGCCGCATTGTAGCGATCATATGAGCAAGTCCAGCTGCTTTTGATAAATTTGAAATGATTTCCCTGCCTTCGATACGAGCGTAAAAGTCCTCGTCAATGAGAAGTGGCTCGATGACGACGAGAATTCGATGTACCCATGGCCTGACGAGATCGTCGAGCTTGTATAGGATGCGGTCAATAATCTTGACGAGCAGATGGCGTTCTTGGTCTTCAAGCGTGCGTTCCATCAAGATTGGCAAGATCTGCTTGAAGAGCGCATCTGCACCGAATGCGCGGGCGTTGTCCGTAAGCTGTCGCAAAGCTGATTTACGTGTAGGAGGCGTGCCGTTTTTGACCTTGAGGATGAGACGCATAATCTTGCGCTCTTTGAGCTCAGCGACCGAGAGCAAGTTCTCATCAGTATCATCCACGAGTGTGCCAAAGTATTTCATGTCTTCCTGCTTGAAGAATTGCAAATCCCCAACACCTGGAATATCCGTCGGCAATTGCTCGCTCATCATTTTGGATTGCAGCGTGTCTGGCTCCTGCATGGTGAATCCAGTGCTGACTTCTGGCGCAGATGTCAGCTTCTTGATTGCAGTTTGCAGAGGCTCGTAGCCAAGAGGTGGCTCAAGCACTTTGTAGCCTGTCTTTGGTAGGATGATATCGAGCTCTTCGTCAGTGTATGGCAGCGGCCGCCCTTGCAAGTCGATACCAAGCCCGCCACGCGGTACTTCCACCTGCTTTACAGAGGAATTTGTCGCATCAGTCGAAGGTACTGGCGTCTGATCCCAACGAGACTTTCGCGGCGCTTCGACACCGGGGGTTTGATCCCACCTCGACTTTTTCGCAGGCGTCGTCTTTGTCTCTTGTTGCGGTGGTGCAGCTGCTTCAGGCTCTGTAACATCCCAACGCCGCTTCCGTGTTCGAGGCGGTGTCTTGTCTCCTGCTTCATCTCTTGCCGGCGTTTTGCCACCGTCATCCAGTGATGCGTTATTGAGCGTGCCCTCTTCGCGTCGCTTCTCGATCTCTCGCTGCACGCGCGCTTCTTCGCGCTCAAGCTCACGCTGTTGCATGACATCTGCAACAGACTTGCCTTCTTCCGGCGACAAAGCCCGATCGAAGCGTCGCCGTTGATAATCTGACTCGCGTGCCGCAATCTGCCTTGATAGATTCTTGTCCGTCGCTAACTCCATCGTCGCATCATCCTCTGCAAATTCATTGAGCAGTTCCTTTGGAGCTGTATAGTTGGCGACGAGCCTACGTGAGGCTTCATCCTCTGGTTCTGGCGAGGCGCCCGATACATCCAAATCACGCGCATATCCGTCGAACTTGTTGCTTGGATTGTCATACAGGTCATCAGCCGCGGCGCTGAAGGAGATGCCCTTGTGTTGCGAATCTCGCTGCGACGTCTGGGCCTCTCGTCCGGGCATTTTAGAAGAGTGCTTCACTCAGTACAGTACAGCAGCGATTGTCGGTTGTCGTTTTGCGCTTTGAAATTTGACACGACGGCGAAAGCTGGCTAAGAACTATATACGCAGTATATCAACGGTCTAGACGGGGAGAGGAAGAGGGCCGTCTTGCTGCAGCGGTCAGGAAAGCACTCCTTAATATGGGAAAACGCTTTGCCAATTTTGACTATTTTGAAAAAGTCAGCAAGGATGCGCAAGTCAAGACGAGTACAGGCGGCATTGTGACCCTGACTTCTTACTTTGTCATCTTCTTGCTGGTTATGAGCGAGTGGTCTGCATACCGTCGAGTAGAGACGCACTCGGAATTAGTGGTGGACACGTCGCGACAGGAGCGTATGGACATCAATATCAACATAACGTTGCCGAATATCCCCTGTTCTATGCTATCGCTTGATTTGATGGATACGGCTGGTGAGGCACAACACAACATCGAGCATGATGTGATCAAGACGCGCTTGTCGCCGACTGGGACTTTTCTGGATGCAGAATTCCTGGAACTTGGTCACTCGCGAGACAAGGTGAAGCACCCTGCAGGCTACTGTGGGGCATGTTATGGTGCGAAGCCAGACAACGAGTGTTGCAACACTTGCGAAGAGGTGCGCGACGCCTACTCTGCAAAAGGATGGAGTATCGACAACTACGATGCGATTGAGCAGTGCAAGGAAGAGCACTACAAGGAGAAGCTCGCTGAACAGGCACACGAGGGCTGCAATATTGCCGGTTCCTTGCATGTTCAAAAAGTGCTTGGCAACTTCCATCTGGCTCCTGGCCGCACGATTCACCGACCGACTGGCGAGGATGTGCATGTGCATGATGTGCAGCAGTTTCTGATGGACACGGCTGTGCACAGCTTTACGCACACGATTCACCACCTGTCATTTGGGGAATCACATGCTGGGCACGAGCGCAAGCAGCCTCTTGATGGGCTTGAGGCCAAGACGGACGACAGTGCCCACACATACGTGTATTTCCTCAAGTGCGTGGCTACAAGCATTCATCGGCTGCACAAGAAGGAGGCACTTGAGAGTATGACATATAGCGTGACGGCTCATGATCGCTCAATCTATGGAGGCACTGACAAGAAGGACAAGACACATTTGCATGCACGCGGTGGTATTCCTGGCATTTTCTTCGCGTACGATATTTCACCGCTGAAGCTGATTGAACGTGAAGAGCGTGGTCGTTTCTCATCCTTCCTCGTTGGTGCACTGAGTGCCATTGGCGGTGTAATTGCAGTGGGTTCATTCTTTGACCGTGCAGTTGAGGGCATCAAGCGACACAGCAAGCGTGAATGAGCATTTTTACGATTTCTATACAAGCACTTCTGCATCTTGCTTTGTCAGCAGCAGCAGCATTTATTTTTCACGTGCATTCTTCTGGCCATGCACGTGACTACACGTGATCTAGCCTGTCGAATGCGGCAATTAATGCCCGAGCTGCACGTGCTCCTTCCTCTTTTGCTCATTCCGCGCTGCCGTTGCACAATGCAATGCCGGTTGAATCTCGCCGTATTGTGTGTATTGATTGCATCGTCGATTTGCTCTAGTCAGATCTCGTCGTATAAGAAGCTAGGTCAGCAGCAGCCCTTGATCGCGTACATATAAACAGTCTATGGGATCCTGCTTGTCAAAGCCCCAGCAACACAATCAGGCAGTAGCAGCAGCCAAGACAGAACCAGCCGTCGCTCCAACTACTACAACCACACCAGCAGCAGCAGCAGCAGCAGCTCCCGTTGTCCAGCAACCAGCTCCAACTACCACTACTACTGCACCTACCACACTTACAAACACATCCGCAGTCAATATGTCTTCCAAGCCAGTTGCCATCATCATCTACTCCATGTACGGACACATCCTTAAGCTCGCCGAGGCAGAGAAGAAGGGAATTGAGGCAGCAGGAGGACAGGCCGTCATCTATCAAGTGCAGGAGACACTTCCACAGGAAGTGCTTACCAAGATGCATGCTCCGCCCAAGAGCGACTACCCGACTGCGACACCTGCGACTCTGACCGAGCACGACGCGTTCCTCTTCGGTATCCCAACGCGATATGGCAACATGCCAGCTCAATTCAAGACATTCTGGGACGCTACTGGCCAGCTTTGGCAATCGGGAGCCCTCGATGGCAAGAAGGCCGGCGTCTTTGTTTCTACTGCATCGCTCGGAGGCGGTCAAGAGACCACAGGTCTCCAGCTCTTGTCGACCTTGACGCATCACGGCATCATATTCGTGCCACTCGGCTATGCCAACACCTTTGCAGACAGCAGCAACCTCACTGAGGTGCACGGCGGGTCGGCTTGGGGTGCCGGTACCGTCACTGGTGGAGATGGCTCGCGTCAGCCGTCTGAGCTCGAGCTTCGTGTTGCAGAGACACAAGGCCGCGTCTTTTACGAAAAGACACGCAAGTAGATTATAATTGCGTCCTTACTATAGCGCATCATATAGCTTTCAATTATAACCCTTTACGCAAGAGCAAGATAGTCAGACGACAATACATCAAATGAGCTCAATTGTGGAAGCATACCAATATCTAGTGCTAGGCTGCCTAAATCAAATCTGCAATGTTCATAGGCATCTCCTGAATCTCAGTCGAATAGAAGGCCTCAATGTCGCGCATCATCGTGAGATCCTCAGTCGTGATAAAGTTGATCGACACACCCTTACGACCGAAACGACCGCCACGGCCGATACGGTGAATGTAGTTTTCGCGGTTGGCGGGCAAGTCATAGTTAATGACGAGCGAGACCTGCTGTACGTCGATACCACGCGCAAGCAAGTCTGTTGTGATGAGCACACGCGAAGAGCCAGATCGGAACTCCTTCATAATCACATCACGCTGGCCCTGGTCCATATCGCCGTGCATCGCACTGACGGTGAAGTCGCGCGAAGTAAGTTTGTCAGTAAGCCAGTCGACCTTTCTGCGCGTGTTGCAGAAAATGACAGCTTGCGTGATGGTCACAGTCTCGTACAAGTCGCAGAGTGTGTCGAGCTTCCAGTCCTCCTTCTCAACTGAAATGTAGAATTGCTTGATACCTTCAAGGGTAAGCTCGTCCTTCTTGACGAGAATGCGGATAGGCTCGCGCATGAATTTCTCAGTCACCTCGAGCACATCCTGGGGCATGGTGGCGGAAAGAAGTACCGCCTGTGTCGTGGGAGGCAAGAGCTGGAAAACATCGTGAATTTGCTCCTTAAAACCACGCGACAACATCTCGTCTGCCTCATCGAGCACAAACATCTTGACGTGATCAGTCTTGAGCGCACGACGCTGAATCATGTCGTGCACACGGCCGGGTGTTCCGACAATGACGTGAGGGCCGTTAGAAAGAGCCTTCATGTCGTCACGCACGTTTGTACCGCCGATGCATGCGTGGCACTCAATCTCCATAAAGTCACCAATAGCAATAAGCACCTTTTGAATCTGCTGAGCCAGCTCGCGGGTAGGCGCAAGAATGAGCGCCTGGGTCTGCTTGAGTGACACATCGAGTTTCTGCAACACTGAAATGGAAAAAGTGGCCGTCTTGCCTGTGCCGGACTGCGCCTGCGCAATCACATCGTGGCCCTTGATGACAGGCTTGATGGCACGCGCCTGGATAGCACTGGGGCGTTCGAAACCGTAAGCGTAAATGCCGCGGAGCAGCTTTGACTCGAGCTCCATGTCGTCGAATGAGTCAACCACCTCATCCCAATTGGATTCCTGGAATTAGAAGTGTATCAGAGCATTGAGATACGCACGATGAGCTGCTCTGGTGCGTCCTGGAGTCCTTCTGACATGATTTTGTCTTATAGAAGAAAAATCTCTTGCGCTTCAAAAAGAAAATCTTCGGTCTTCACTAGGGTTAGATATGTACACGTGACTTCCCACTGTATCGCTGCGTGTGACTGCTTCTATTTCGATCTTTGTACGTCGTACTACTGCTTGCCTCATGACTACATCTAGGCACATCAGGCCGCATCCTAATGGCATCAGACCATCTGGCAACTATGTGCCAAGAACGCAATACAAATCAAAGCTAGCTCAATTGCCTGAGGAAGTGCTCCTATTGATCTATGCCCTGCTCGATGTGCAAGACCTGCTGCAGCTCTGTCATGCAGCCAAGCTCTTCTATGCATATTCATTATCGGAAGAGCTGTGGAAAGATCGCTATGTAGCCGAGAAGCACGACACAGAGTGGCGAGGCTCGTGGAGAAGCACATGTCTTCGCTGCACCACCACCATCCAAGTGCCCTACTCGTCAGATCTGCTTTTTACGCCCTATGCCAATGCACAGCTTAATGTGAGTGCATATCTGCCAACGAGCACGTCGCGCATGATAGCTCGGTATGATGATATGACTTTGAAAAGCTTTCAAGCACATCAGTATACGCCCTTCATACTGACGCACGCCATCCGCGACTGGCTCGCTCTGAAATGGTCAACAGACAGCTTGCTAAAACGTTTCAGTCGGACGCGCTTCCGTGCAGAATCCGTCGATTGGCCACTTGAGCGCTACGTGCGCTACATGCGCGACAACCAAGATGAATCGCCGTTGTATTTGTTTGATGCTCGCTTTAGCGAGAAAACATCAGACACAGGTCGAAGTCTTGCCGAAGATTACACACTACCTCCGTGCTTCGCCGAAGATGCCTTTTCTCTTCTTGCAGATGACCGGCCGGACCATCGCTGGCTGATACTGGGCCCGGCTAATAGTGGCTCAACCTTCCACAAAGATCCAAATGGTACCTGTGCTTGGAATGCTGTACTTCACAGTAGCCGCGGCACAGGCAAATACTGGATCATGTTTCCACCGCGAGTGACACCACCAGGCGTATTTGTCTCTTCCGACGAGAGTGAAGTCACGTCACCCTTGTCAATTGCTGAATGGTTGCACAACTTTCATGCAATCGCGCGCAAAATGCCAGAGATGCAGGAAGGCGTATGCGCACCTGGCGAAATTCTGTATGTCCCAAGTGGTTGGTGGCACTTGGTAGTCAATGTCGACGAGTGCCTTGCTTTGACGCAGAATTTTGTGCCTCGTGGATCGGTCGGTACAGTTCTGCGCTTCCTGAGAAACAAGGCAGACCAAGTGAGTGGATTCAAGGACATGATGCAGTCGCCGTTTGATTTGTTCTTGGAGCGTGCGCGCGACGCATATTCTGATGAAGTGGCGGAATTTGACAAGGTCGAGAAAAGCGCATGGCAGTCGCTCAAGGGCGATGAGGAGGTTGCAACCTTTTCTTTTGGCTTTCAAGATGAATCTGAGGACGACTCCATCTGATCTGTCACTTCCTTCTTCAACCACATCACGATGCCGAAGCTCAAGCCCGTCCCGAAGTCTGAGAAGCTTGTATTTCCTGTCATGACTGCTAGATGTAATGCATACAAAGAGCGGATGCGTGTAGAAGAGCTGGTAGAAGATCAGATTCTGATCATCCATAATCTGTTTACGCCTTCAAACTGTCTTGCATACAAACGCTTTTTCGAGGCTACTGTCGCGCCAAAGCTAGCGCAGCCAGTCGCTCCAAAGCGCTGTGAAGCAACGCGTACAAATGAGCGATTCTCACAGCACGATGAAACATTTGCTGAGCATCTCTTTCAAGCAAGCGGATTGGCAGAGAATCCAGAAGTCCAAGCCCTTGGATCAGGTCGTCTAGCCGGGCTGAATCCCAATATACGTATCTATCGCTACAAGGCAGGTGCATTTTTTGGCCCACACTACGACGACTCTGTTCGAGAGCAAGTCTCTGGTCAAACATGTGTTTCGGCTTGGACACTTTTAATATACCTGTCGGATAACCTGGTTGGCGGCGAGACAAGCTTTCGTCTCGGTCAAGGCGAGACAATAGCGCCTCCAGTGAAAGATGGCATGGCTCTTCTGCATCGCCACGGACATGACTGGTGAGTACGCCCTGAAGAAAACTGCTTGCTAATGGCAGTTTGCTCCATGAAGGCCTTCCGGTCAAAAGCGGCGTCAAATGGGTCTTGCGAAGCGACTTGATGTTTTCTCTATAGCTATCAGCTACGAGGATGGCTTCAGACTCATGGCAGACAGATTATTCTCGACTGCCAAAAGCTTGTCAAGCATGCCTACAATCACCTTGTCGAGCTCTTGTACCACTGCATCAGGGTCATCAGTATGCAGGACATCGAGGTTCAAGGGCTCAAGTGGCTGGATGCTCTCAACCTTGCCATTTGTCAAAGTCTGCGTCGGCTGCAGAGTCGGCGGTTGCTTACTTGTCGGCGTGGACGCAGCTGTGCCTAGCCCATTTGCGAAAATAGCTCGCGCCGGAGACGCGAGGGGAATTTCGCTGCCTTGTCGAAGCAATGAACCACCGTTTGTAGCTGTCGTGGTGAGCATCAGATTCGAAGGCTTTCTGACATGCAGTCCCTCTCGCTTACTATTCATCTGTGACTGTGAAACGCTCGTCTCCGGGCGTTGTACAAGATTAAGCCGTGGCGCAAGCTCCGGGAGGGATTGAGTCGAGCCATTGTTGGGCAGCTGTATGGACTTGCCGAGCAATCGTGACGGCGACCCAGCCGGTGTCAAAGTAGGCGCAGCGCGTACCGGCGACGTTTGACGCGAGCTGGGTCCGACAGTTGACGTGAAGGAGCTTGCTGAGTCCTGCCGGACGGGCGCCGGCTTTGTCTCTTGAGGAAGCATGGGCGGAGTCTGCTCAGAATTTAAGACAGGTAGGCTAATGCTCGACGCTGCTGCAAGCGACGTCGCATTCATGGCTGGCATTTCAATCAATGGCTCGCCAATCGGCGTCTGAGGCGTGCTCTCAGACGTCTTTACCACAGGCGTTTCGCCGAAAAGCTTGAGAAGCGGATGATCGAGGTTGCGTGGCTCTTCTCGTGCGGCTGGCTTGATGGTTTTGAGCAAATCTTCAGTAGCAGAAGCGGATTGTTCCCACGTTAATTCGAGCCTCGGCGGCATCATCGGTTTCCTGACCGTACCAAAGTCCCATCCATCTTGTCCATTGCCGATATCGTCGTCTAGCCCGAATTTGCCATCAAAATCATCTTCATCGGCAATCTCGCCATTTACTGCAATAGACTGCCGAACGCCACCTGATTTTCGCCAAGCCTCATAACGAGCAATGAGCTCTTTCAGGATGCCCGTGGACGTCTTTGCCGTTTGCTTGATAATTTTGAGTTTGAGCAGTTCAGCAGCTGGCAGCCGATCTTCTGGCTTTTCGCACAGACAAGCCGAGACAAACTCTTTGAGGGCAGACGAGAATGGTTGCCCTTCAAGACGTGGTGGTTGCGAGCGCGGGATCAGAAAGATGGCGCGCATAGGTTCTTGATCGGCATGCGGCGGATTGCCTGTGGCGATCTCGTAAATGGTGATACCAAGACTCCAAATGTCTGCTTTGTAGTTGTAGCTCAGACCATCCGAGATGACTTCTGGTGCCATCCAGTAGGGTGTGCCAACGAACGTGTTGCGCTTGAAGTGATTGGCAGCAAGCTGAGCGGCGACGCCAAAGTCACACAGCTGGACGCGTCCGTCATTCGTGACGAGGATGTTTGCCGCCTTGAGATCGCGATGGATCATGTGTGACTTGTGAATATACACGAGTGCAGCAAGAACTTCGCGCACAATGACCACGATGTACTTTTCCTCGATGCGACCACTTTTCATGAGAGTTCGAATAGAGCCGCCTTCGCAATAGTCCATGATGATCCATAAACGCGTTCCATTAAGGAAGCTGCCGTGATATTTCACGACATTTTGCGCGTCGCCAGACTTGAGAGACTGCAAAAGTACAATCTCTTTTTGAATATCTGTGACTTCGTCCTCGACCGTGTCGAGGTTCAGCACCTTTATCGCTACAAGCGCGCCGGACTCTTTATGCTGGCCCTTGTAGACGATACCATAACTACCCCTGCCGATTATCTCCTGCCGCACGAAATGCTGGGCCCCATTTGATGCCATGACATGATCAGTATTCAGTCGAGGACCGTCCCTTCTTTCCGCCTCTGCCTGTCTACTTGTATCTATTCTACTACATATGCGTCTCTTCCCTTGATTGTCGCATGTTTTAGTCACGTGACCTGCCACTTTTTTTTGTCGTTCAGAAATCGGCACACGACACAGAAGAAGAAGCAGCACAAAAGAAGTGGATGAGTCAAGGGTGAGCTGTAGAGGGCCCCGAGAGGTATAGAGCTGGACTTATATCGAATCGAAGTCGGCTTGAAGAGAACTATTGATGGTCTCTGTCACACTTCAGCAGAACGATACACGGCTCTCTTTGCCGTTGCTCCTCGAAGGTGGCAATTGCGCCTCGAGCAAGATGCCTGATGCAGCCCTTTTGCGGCAGCTCACACGTTCGGTCATCAGCGAGGCCTTTCATCAGCGACAGCTAGGCAACTTGACTCGATACGATGACTTACGCCGAACATTTGCAGCAAAGCCGACAAGCGCAGACACCACTTCAACAGCACAGCTACAGCAGCTTCTTGTGGCTCTCACGCACCAAATATCACTCTTGGACAGCCAGTCGGGCTCGCTTGTCAAGGCTATCATAGGTATGAACTGGCTCGGCAGGCCGTTCAGCTTCGTGCAGACGTACAATGCATTTCTCGGCAGCTTGGTCAGCTCGCATGCGGAATATTCAACCCTAGTCATTCAAATGCTCGTGAAGAGTCTGACCCTTTTACACCCATCTGTCGGCAAGCTTCCAGGCCTCGAGCCAGTCTCGCAGGCTGAAATGCATCAGCGCGTTCATGCAGCATTGTCAAACGTGCTTGATCTTGTTCCTTTCGCGCGAGAGAGTCTCGTCGCAGTTGCAACGAGCCAATTTCCGCACAAGTCCGAGCGGCTCGGTGCGCAGACTACCTTTGTCGCCAACTTACTGCGGCTTACCCAGTACGTGCCAAGCATCGAGGGCGCCATCCTTGGCATCATCATCGACAAGCTCATCAGTATTGATGTCGAGATACAGGTTGATTTGGAAGATGTCGAAATCGAAGAAGAAGCTGCGCTTGTTGATGGTGCCGAGAGCGATATGCAAGAAGAAGAAGACACGAGTGAAGAAGCCCTGGAATTCTCAGATGACGACGACATCCAGGACGAGCAAGAACCAAGCATGAATGTACAAATCATCAATGGTAACATACAAAAGCTTGACGCGATACTTAAGATTATGTTTGAGCACCTTGATGCCAAGCTGTCAAATCTCGATGCGGAGGATGGCACGACGTCCAGACATTGGCTCGCTGCTCAAGGAACCTTCGACGCCCTGCTTTATGCACTCGACACAACCATCCTTAAAACTTACCAAAGTCGCTACACGCAATTCCTTCTTTTCTGGGCAGCTCAAAGGCATCCGCTGTTTGTCGACGATTTTCTTGGCCTTGTTGTGCAGAGAGCGCTTGACGATACGCGGCCAGGCTCACACAGGATGATCGCCGCTAGTTACATTGGTTCCTTTACAGCAAGAGCCGCCACTCTGACACGTGAGCATGTTAGAATGCTCACACGCATGATGCTTGAGGCAATCAATGACTTTCTCGATGATCAACAATTTAACGGCAGTCATGCACGGGATACAGTCAAGCGTTTCGGCGTCTTTTATGCCATGGTACAAGCACTCTTTTATGTCTTTTGCTTCCGCTGGTCGGAGCTGCGCGGCTCTTCAGATGCAGAACCAGAAGATGTCTTGACAGAAACGTCTTGGCTTCCTGGTCTGCAATGCACGATCGAGCGCGCTATTTCAAATCCGATATTGAACCCCCTTCGTTATTGCAGCACGACTGTCGTTCAGCAATTTGCCCGCGTCAGCCACCACCTCAACTTTGTTTTTTGCGCAACCATTATCGAGGCCAACAGGCGAGGGGCGCTCAATGGTGTCGGAGTCATCGACTCCTACTTTCCCTTCGATCCATATCGCCTCAAGCAGTCGATGCATTTTGTGGAAGAGGTCTATAACAATTGGAGGCCTATACCAGGCATGGCCTCAGACGAGAGCGATGATGAAGATGACGACGATGAAATGAGTGACTACTACGGGGAACAAGGCGAGGACATGGATGAGTACTACGCGATTTCCGCGGGCTACGGCCAACCATATAGACTTTGATTTTTTCTACATATGTCAATCTTAAGATCCCTGATGTTTTCGCACTTCTTCTCTGGCAGCCTTAGCCTCTTCTGCGGCCGCAATTAGAGCCATTTTCTCCTCTTGGCTGACACGAGTGCTGGCACCCTGTTCAAACTCTTCTTTGATCGTTGCTGCCTTTTTGTCCCATTCAACTGCTGCGAGCTCCGCAGCCTTGCGAGTCTCCTCATACTCATCGCGCTTTTGCTGCACAATGTCAGTCCATGGCTTCTTGCCAGCTTCGTCTAAATCACGCCACGCTTTGCCAATCATAGTACGTACTTGATTCTTACACTGTGTGGCGTCAAGCTTCTTGACGGCGACCGCTTGTAGTGCATCAAGCTCTGCTTTGGATATGGCCCATTGCTCTCTTTGGAAGAACAAAAATGGATTTGTGTTTGGCCGCTTTGGTTGTTCCGGGCGAGGACCTAGTCTTTCGAGCAGAAGGCTGTCCAAGGCTTTGGCTTCTTTTTCGAGGCGTTCACGTTTGAGCGCATCAGCGTGTGCTTGATGGGAGCGGTACTCCTCCATATCGTGCTTGCGTTTGCGCGTGCTGTCTTCGTCAGACTCATCAGCAGTGCGCGGACGCTGTTTGGTCGGGATAAGAGGCTCATCCGTGACAGGCACTTGTTGAGGCCCAATTATTGAGTCAAGTACAGCACTTGCAGCAGCAAGACCTGAGAGGTATGCTCCGTGGACTGTCGAGGGATGCGTCTTGCATGTCGCTTCTCCAGCGAAAAATAGATGATCCCCAATAGGCCTCGCCATGGCTTCATAATCGGTTCCGGAACCGTTGCGACCAATATAGGAATAGGACCCGCGCGAGAATGGATCTTCTGCCCAGCTGGTCACGATGGTCTCAACTGGTTGAGGCACGGAGACGTCTG
Organism: Protomyces gravidus; assembly: GCA_003717255.1. Taxonomy (NCBI): domain Eukaryota; kingdom Fungi; phylum Ascomycota; class Taphrinomycetes; order Taphrinales; family Protomycetaceae; genus Protomyces; species Protomyces gravidus. The sequence continues at coordinate 15,000 of QXDP01000227.1, read as the reverse complement.
GGTAGATGCGCTGCAATACTTGCGTTGCTTCTTCGACGAGCTCGTCAGGGTTGCCATTTTCGCACAAAAGAGCCGCATCGCCCGCCATCAATGCAATCAGAACTGGACGCTTAGCCGTCGCGGTGCAATTCCAAAACATATAAAATCTGCCGCGATCCGGAGAGAGGTCTGTTTCGCTTGGTTGTCCCTGCACACTGCCAATCAAATCTAGATTCTCGTCCCAAAATTGGGATTTATATGCAAGAACAACCTTGTTGAGAAGACCATAGCCGAGATTGTTGATGGCAGACTGCTTCCAGTCTGGAAGAGGTGGATCAAAGGTGATTGTTTCCGCTTTCAATACTCCAAGCGGAACAGAAACCACAATCTTATTGGCTGCAACAGCTTCCCCGTTCGTCAGCAAAACACCGCCTTGGACGATCTTTTGGACTGGTGCTCCGATGCGGATGTCTAGCCTTGACGGCGCGAGCGCAAGACCACGACATAACAATGAGTATCCACCATGTAGCATGGCATGGTGACCGTTAAATTCATTGCCATCATCCTGATCCCAGTTGTGAAGCGAAAGGTTATTCAGATTTGTGCCGCATGCGTATTCCATATTCGCCCAATGCCATTGTAAGGCACTTAAGTCAGCTTCTGGAATTTTGCACACCTGCTTTAATGTGTTTAGGATGCCATTGAGTGTTTCACCAAGGGACGCCTCGGGTTTGAGCTCGATCGCATCTTCTGTAAGCAATTCATAACCGATTGATCTGAGCTTGTCCATATATGCTGTTGGCACAACGACATCCTTAACGACGCCAACGACTAGATCCGCTTTGGCGACTGAGACTGCTGTTTGATCGTCCAGACTATCGAGCCGAAATCGGGCGGCTTCCTCGAGAAGCAGATTAAAAAGTTCTTCCACGCGTTGGTCTGCCTGCGGCGCGATGACCTTGCCTTCTTGATCGTAGATGAGATTAGTCTTCGCGTTTACTAGTGCATGATGCGGTAGGGCGAGCTGTTTTTGCAACAATACTGCCAGAGGATTGCCATTCGAAAAGCCTGTAATAATCTGCGCTCCAAGATCGACACGCGAGTCTGATGTTCCACGCAATGGATGTGAATAGACGCGACCGCCGATACGCCTTCTGCCTTCGCAAACCACAATATTATACTCGGTTTCTATGCGATCCGAAAAGGTCGCGAGGAGACTTTTGAGCTGTCGAGCGGTCGATAAGCCAGCCACACCAGCTCCTACAATAAGAATTGTTTGACGCTGCTGTTGCTTCTCGATGCTCTGTGGTATCGCTAGACAGCCGAAATTGATGTATCCTTGCCGTACCAGGAATTCCCAAATGAGAGCACACAAAGCGAAGTGACGATCCTCCTTGGCAACGCCTTGAGCTTCTTCACATGTCACCCACAGCATTGGATTCTTGATCCATAATCGCAAAATAGCGTTACGCAGGATGACATAGGAAGTGATCTGAAGGTGTGTGAGATGACCTTCAATCAGCTTACTCTCTGCGGGAAGCAAGTACTGAGGCGGCATCCTCGACGCAACTGCTGCATGACTACACTCCTGGCTATATACTGCCGGCTCAATAGGCGGGATGGCAGATTTAGCGATAGGCCCAATAGACGGATTCATAGTGTCGGGGACGACCCGCAGTCCGGTATGTACAGGAGGAAGTGGTGCAGCATACCCGCTGTGCGCATCACCATTTGGAGCTAGAGCAAGCGCCTCTGACATTGCAGCAAAAGCGAATGACTATAGCAGCAGTAGCATAGCGAGGCCTCTCTCTTCTCGTCCATGCTTCTTTCCTGCTAGTGCTGGATAGATCACGTGATATGCCCATTTACATAATCCAGGCAGACGAGAGAGAGAAAGGCGAAAGTACTTTACATCCATTCAAGCAATGCGCATCACTCAATCAAAGCTTGCCGACTACGCACAGCGCACAGTCTCCGGCGCGCTGTTTGGCTTGACAGTCTATGGTGCAATTGGCATGGTCGTTCTCTTCCAAAATCGGCAAAAGCGTCTAAAAGAGATCGAGGCAGAGATGAGGGCGAAAGGGTAAGGCTTTTCTGCTAGAATGCATCGATCTGACGCTAGACAAATACCGGGAACCGAGAAGCGCTAGTCGGAAAGCTGTCTAGTCAAGAAATATCATTTTGGACTCGGTTAAGCAAGGCCATCCAGGAGCGGCAAGGCCGCAATTATGCCGCATTTCGCATTCAATGGCAGACCCGATTGTGTGCTAGCATCAGCTTTACGAGCCTATGCGTATTTGGCATGACCTTTTGGTCGAAAGCGACATTCAGACTGACCACGAGTCGAGCCATAGCCCTCTATGCATCTTAGCCTCCAGCCGCTCGATTGCCAGCTTTCGAAATTGATGAGCAATCGACGGAACTTGAAGATAGAGCTTGATGTAATGAATTACTAAATCCGCTTCGTGCTATTCTGCGTCGCGTATTTTCGTGCGCGCAAATTCAGACGCGACCACAATCAAAACCAGCTGCACAGACAGATACTTGAAAGCTTCATATAGGCGAGGCCGACGAGCATCTTTCAGCCATGATGCTCTCGTCGAGAAAGGGTGCGGCCAAGGTTCCGACTGAGAATACTCAAATCTGGGTCGAAAAGTACCGGCCCAAAACCTTAGATCAGGTCAGCTCGCAAGAACACACCGTTGCAGTGCTCAAGAAGACGCTGCTCCATGCCAATATGGCACATATGCTCTTCTACGGTCCGCCGGGCACGGGTAAGACATCGACTATCCTAGCATTGGCGAAAGAACTATACGGCCCAGAAATGTTCAAGAGCAGAGTCCTCGAGCTCAATGCGTCCGATGAGCGTGGTATCGCCATTGTACGAGAAAAGGTGAAGAACTTTGCCAAGACGGCTGTCACGTCTGATCAGACTCATGGCGGATATCCATGCCCGCCATACAAAATTATCATCCTCGATGAAGCAGATTCAATGACACAAGACGCCCAATCGGCACTACGTCGGACTATGGAGCAATACTCCAAGATAACACGCTTTTGCTTGATCTGCAATTATGTCACGAGGATCATTGAGCCTCTTGCTTCACGTTGCAGTAAATTCCGCTTCAAGCCACTCGATGCTACCGATACGGTATCGCGGCTAAAATATATCGCCGAACAGGAAAAAGTATCGTATGAGGATGGCGTTTTGGAGGCGCTCAACAAAACATGCGAAGGCGACCTGCGCAAAGCCATCACATATATGCAATCTGCTGCCAAATTGCACAGATCAATGCTGAGCGCGACTGCGGACGAGAGTGGCGACGCCTTGCTCAACCTTGATGCCAGAATTACACTAGACTCGATAGCAGAGATCGCCGGGACTGTACCAGACAACATTGTTCAAATGCTCTTCTCTGCATGCAAAGAGAAACAAGCATTCGCAATGCTCAATCGCCTTACGAAAGAAGCTGTCTCGGAAGGATACAATGCTGTTCAAATTATGAGCCAGCTGCATGATCTCGTGGTAGAAGACGAGCAGATCCCTAATCAGCAGAAGAATGCGATTCTCATGTATCTGAGCCTCACAGACAAGCGGCTCAATGATGGCGCTGACGAACACTTGCAAATACTGGACATGCTGACGACCATGCGCTCCATCTTGAGCCAATCTTCATAAAGTAGCATCAATGGCATGTGTATCCTAGTTCTTGCGTTTGACTTGCACAGACTTGCTCTTTGCCTTCATGGCCTCGACAAGCTTGTCGTTCTTATCTAGCTCAACAATCTCCTCGCTGCCGCCGAGAGACTGCTTGCCAACTACCAGGTTTGGTACTGTACTACGACCAGTGAGCTTTTCAAGTTCACCTTGTAGCTCGAGACCATGCTTCTCAAGATCGAGCTCATAGACGAGTAAGTCAGGAGATAGCTCGTACTTTTCAAGGACTGCCTTGGCCTTCTTGCAGTACGGACAATAGCTTTTGCTGAAGAGGATTGTCTCATAGGATGCAAGCATTTCCTGAAGTGCGACAGTAGGGTCATATGCTACAACCGCCTTGCCTTTCTGCGTAACCCTGCGCGCAGCTGCCTTCACTGTTCCTACACCATCCGCGGCGGCTTGTTTCAAATCGTGCACGAGCTTGTGTGTATCAATATCGCGCGCAGCAGCGGATGCCTCATCGCGAACAAGCACAGGCGCTTTGGCAGCGCTGTCGAAAGCAAAGAAGTAGACGAGGCCAGAAACAAAGGCAAGCAGCAGGAAGTAGAGTCGCTTCTTGGGACGATGCGTGACCCGTCTGGGCCGCAAGTCCGCTGGCATGATTACAGCTTGTCGTCGTCGCGCACATGAATCTCAGATGGGAATGCAACAGACGGCCGCAGACGGAGCAAAAGACAAAGGTTATCATGATTCATGCTATGCTTCGTGTAGCTAGCTATTCGCAGCCTTGTAGATGCGATCCGGAATGCGACTATCGTGGTCAATACATATTCATATACAATCATTGCATTGTTCATTACTTGAGCTTGGAGAGCGTGACCACACCGGCAATGGCAGACATGACGCCGCCAATAAAAAGAACGACACTTGTCGAGTTATGGTCGGCCACCTGTGCTGCGTCATCTGCGTGCATGATCCGAAAGACGAGACTGCTAATGAAGCTGATAACAAATTGAGGAAGGCAAATCGCAATATTGTGGATACTGCAAATTAGCTTGAGGCCTAGCGCAGCACGGAATCTGTACCCAAGGATGGCTCCAGCCTTGCCATTGTTTGATGCACCAGACTCGAGCGATAAACCTGCGTCAAGAATTTCTTCTCCAACAAGTGAAAAGGGTATCCATGCCGTCGTAGCCCAGCTGAAGCCACAACAAGCGACAATGATAGTTGCGCCAAGACTGCTGCGAACAAGTACCGTCGCGCACATGGCAATTGCAAAGACCTGCTGTCAGCTGACCTCGATGTTAACGCAGAAACCTTGCCATGTGCGAGATGCCCCAGAGCTTGCTTTGCGTCAACCCAAACTTTGCACGATCCTGCTCACCAGATCCCTTGACAGCCTTGGGCAGCAGATAAGAGCAGATGAGGGTGACGACCGCAAACAGCAACAGAGCACGGCTGCCCATGCGAGAACGCGTGTCAGCGTCGACGTTGAGACGATCAGAGGCATAAACCTCACCGACCCAAGTAGATGTGTAAAAGAGAAAGGGAAACCATCCGTGCCAAGCAAGGACTTGCACTAGGCAGACCAGTTGCGTGCGCAAAGACAAGTCCCAAAAAGTCCTGTAAAGTTTCGAAATGGTAGTAAGTAAGCCCTGTATCGGCTTACTGTCATGATGAACTTGTTCCTGCACAGAATAGCAAGTGACGACTGTGCCCGATGCGAGCGCTACGATGGCGAGCAGAAGGCAGATTTTGAATTGCGACTCGCCAAGCCACCACAGATGCGATCGCAAGTTCACATAACCAAGCAAGTAGGAAGTGAGATGACCGACAGCGACCATGCGGGAAGCCCAAGCATTGCCAATTTTTTGCTTATCCGGCGGCAGGCAATCGACAATCAAAGCACGCGATGCAGCTGCTACTGTGTTGACTGCAAAATCAAGCAAAAAGACAGCCGCCACAATACTGAAGATGGTTAATGTATGTGCCCAAGCTTGGTTGCGGACCAGAAGATAGACAACATCTCGCGCCCAGCCCATGATTAGCAGACAAAGTAGAGTGAGGACACTAGAGATGAGAATGAAAGGCCGCCGCCGGCCATATCGCGAGGTGCATGCATCTGATAGAGTACCTGCGAGAGGCTGCACGACAAGACCAGTTAACGGTCCCGCGAGCCAGACGAGGGAAATGAGGGACTTGCTCATGCCAATATCCACCATATAGTTGGTAAAAAAGACTTGCTCTACACCCCAGACAAACTGCAAGCCACAAAGCACGGCCGTCATGAGGACAATGTACGTTGCATCGCTGCGTTGTTCGATATCTGACTGTCGCGCGCGGCCATTAGTGAGAAGCGCTTCGCGCGCCTCGTCGAATTCCTGAGAGGGAGATCGCGCCATGCTGTCTAGCTCGATGTCTTCATGCGGCAATGCTGTGCGCATCCAGTAGGAACGTCCGACTGACTTAGATGTTCCCGAAGAGCCCTCCCAGCTGTGTGCTTTGCAATTGTGGTTCTTGTAGCTGGGAGTGGGAGCAATCGATTCTTTTTGCCGACGACGAAAGAAACGACTTGCTCAAGGGACTAAAGGAAGCTAGTATTACTGGAAAGGAGAGGGGTGAGCTTGGTCGCTTGCTGAACATCTAGCATTGCCTCCATTATGACAATTTGCTATAAAGGCTGTGTTGTGCTAGCGCCTATGGTCCGCATCAGCGAGCTGCCGACACGCTTGCTAGCACTCAAATACGGTGCTGACATTGTTTGGGGCCCTGAGATTGTCGACAAAGCCCTCATCACAGATCTCCCAGCTGAGCGTGTTGTCAATGAAAGACTAGGCACAATCGACTTTGTCAAAATGCCCAAGAACCAAGTCATTTTCCGGACTCACGTTACGGAAAAGAAGCGCCTTGTTTTTCAGCTCGGCAGCGGGAACCCTGATCTAGCCGTGCAGGCGGCCAAGCTTGTGGCTAATGATGTCGCCGCGATTGACCTTAATTGCGGATGCCCGAAACCTTTCTCGACCACAGGAGGCATGGGCTCTGCTTTACTCTCAGATGTGGACCGGCTGTGTGCCATTCTCGTGGCCCTTGTCGAGAATGTCGGAAAACCCTTCAATATCGGTATCTCTGCAAAGATTCGGTTGTTGGATGACGAGGATGCTACAGAAGCGATGGTGAGACGTATCTGTCGAACGGGCATTATGGGATTGACGGTCCATTTGCGCACAGTCCCAATGCGGCCAAGGGAGCCTGCATTGCGCGCACGACTGGCGCGCCTTGTTCAGGTATGCAAAGACGAGAAGGTTGTGCTGCTTGCGAACGGTGACGTCAAAAATCGCGACGAGGCGATCGAACTTATGGAAAAGGCCGATGTGGACGGTATTATGATCGCGCGAGGTGCCGAGTACAACCCGTCTTGCTTCCGGAAAGCTAGAGACGGCGGTTCAATTGATTCGCTTGAAATGGCTCGCGAAATCTTGCGTACGGCAGAGGAGTACGACAACGCAGCTGCGAATACGAAGTACATTATCATGCGAATATTGGCAGACAAGAGCAAAAGCGCTGTATATCGTAAGTGTCAAGTGGCGAAAGGGTATGCGGAATTGAAGGTGGCCCTCGATGTATCAGAAGAGAAGCCCCAGAAGATACGGCGCGTGCTTTTGGAGTCTGCCGTAAAGACAGCCGCTGCCGCATGATATAGACTGTAGCTCGACGCTCCTCCCTGCTCCTATCACCCTTTCTATCAGTTACCCCATCTGAAACCCGGATTCGCTGAAGCAAAAGAAAATCGCGGCGGCATGACAATTGCAAAGCCGCCGACGAGCTAGAGGCCTGTGCTTGACACGATGGCGCAGGATGAGCCGGCCAAGAATCCATATGCTGACTACTCTTATGCGGCTATGTCGAATCTAGTCACAAAGGCAGATCGACGGCAAATATCAAAACGCGACGCAGAAACAACGGGCGAACCAGAGACGCTGTCGGGCCGTATAAATGTGAAAGAGATGGGGTCGCGTGCGAGAGTGCCGCCTAGTGAGAAGTCTGTGACCGAAATCAGAGAGATCCCAGCTCGCGACAAGCGGAAAAGAAGGCAACCGTGAGCCTTTCAACGGAATATGGCAAAGGCTAACTTACAGCACTTACCAGCACGCTTCAATCCTCGAGGCGACAGCCGGCCTAGAAGGGCTCACCTATCGCCCATCTACATCAGAGAATCGTGATTTGTATGATGCCTTTTTGTCCCTCATTTCACACCTTCTTGGCGACCAGTCACCGGATATCATTCGGTCTGCTGGCGATGTGGCCATTGAAACGATCAAGAATGGCGCCCTCAAAGAACTTGACAAGAAGCAAGAGATCGAGGCTGTTATCGGCGGGGCTTTGAGCGAGAGCGACTTTGTCAAGCTGTCCCAAATCGCTGGCAAGATTACCGACTTTGATAAATACGCGGATGCAGAAGAGGGCATTGATGAGGAAACAGGTGTTGCGGTCATTATAGGCGACGAAGACGAAGAGGACGAACAAGAAGCGTCTACGAGCGAATCTGAATATGAAGAAGTCGAAGGTGACGCCTCTGACAGCGCAGATGAGCACTTGCAAACGGGTGGTCACATCGAAGCAATGAGTGAACGTCTCGGCATACAGGACATCGACGCAGTTTGGCTGTCTCGGGAGATTGCAAGCTATTACCCGCAAGCCGAGTCGTCGCTAGTACAAAGCAAGTCACGCTCAGCGCTAGAGCTCCTCGAATCGCCCATCTCTGCTGGCTTGCTAGAGAATGATCTCATGGAGTTGTTCGACTATGACAAATTCCCGCTCGTCAGTAGGCTCATCGAGAATCGCAGCATTATTGTATGGGGACTTCGCCTAGTCAATGCTTCTGAAGCGGATCGGCCTCGAATTGAAGAGCAGATTGCGCAACTCGGACTAACCAATCCAACGCAGGGTGATGAGGCCGTGGCGCCAGCAGAAGGTATGGATACGGATGCTGCCCAGCAAAAGATCCTGAAACTCGTTCAGCTCGATGACCTTGCCTTCGCCGAGGGAAATCATCTCATGAGCAACAAATCTGTGTCTCTACCAGAGGGCAGTTTCAAACGTTCACATGCATCGTACGAAGAAGTCCATGTCCCGGCCCCAAAGCGTAGAGCTGACAACGCGGATCCGCAGTTCCCTATCAGTGGAATGCCCCGCTGGGCTCAAGCAGCATTTGGCAACACAACCACGCTCAACCGCATCCAGAGCCGCATGTACTCAACAGCCTTTGGCAAAGACGAGAACATTTTGCTATGCGCGCCTACAGGCGCTGGTAAGACTAATGTTGCAATGCTTTGCATACTTAATGAATTGGCCAAGCATAGATTTGAGGACGGATCTTTTGATCTCAAAGCCTTCAAAATCGTTTATGTGGCGCCACTCAAGGCTCTTGTGTCGGAGATGGTGGGCAATTTTTCATCGCGTCTTGCTTCTTTCAATGTCAAGGTTTCAGAGCTCACCGGCGATAGCCAGCTTACGAAACAGCAAATATCAGAAACGCAAATCATCGTCACCACTCCAGAAAAGTGGGATGTCATCACGCGCAAGGCGACTGAGACGTCTTACACAAACCTCGTGCGTCTCTTGATCATCGACGAGATTCATCTTCTTCATGATGATCGCGGTCCAGTGCTTGAAAGCATAGTCTGCAGAATACATCGTGCTACTGAGCATGGAGCTCTGCAAACTAGGCTCGTCGGATTGTCTGCCACTTTGCCGAACTATACAGATGTTGCCACATTTCTTCGGGTCAACCCTGAATCTGGCATCTTCTATTTTGATCAGAGCTATCGACCATGTCCGCTTCAGCAGCAATTTATTGGACTCACCGAAAAGAAGCCCATCAAACGCCTACAAATAATGAATAAGGTATGCTACGAGAAAGCTCTCGAGTCTGTCACAAAGGGTGACCAGGTTCTTGTATTTGTTCATTCGCGCAAGGAAACATACAAGACTGCAAAATTCATCCGTGATGCAGCACTGGAAAATGATACCATTCAACGCATTCTCAAATCGGATGCGGCGAGTCGCGAAATTCTCACTAGAGAATCTGAACAAGTTCGCGATGATGGTTTAAGAGAAATGTTACCATATGGACTCGCAATGCATCATGCCGGTATGTCGAAAGCAGATCGCACGACAGCGGAAGATTTGTTTGCAGAAGGTTTAGTGCAAGTGCTTGTCTCGACTGCCACTCTAGCCTGGGGTGTCAACTTGCCAGCTCATACAGTGGTTATCAAGGGAACGCAGATATACTCTCCAGAAAAAGGTACTTGGGTCGAATTGTCTCCTCAGGATGTGCTGCAAATGCTGGGACGCGCTGGCCGGCCCCAGTACGATACGTTCGGTGAGGGAATTATCATCACGAATCAGTCTGAGCTGCAATACTATCTCAGTCTTATCAATCAGCAGCTGCCGATTGAATCACAATTCGTGGCGCGCTTGGCGGACAATCTGAATTCGGAAGTTGTGCTGGGCACCATCAAATCGAGAGACGATGCTGTTGAGTGGCTTGGCTATACGTATCTCTACATTCGCATGCTTCAATCGCCAGTACTTTACAAGGTTGGCGCAGACTACGAATTTGATCCATTGCTATTGCAAAAACGGATCGATTTAGCGCATTCGGCTGCCAGTCTTCTTGCACAATGCAATCTCGTCAAATATGATATTGCCACAGGCGAGATGCTGTCCACAGAGCTCGGTCGCATCGCCTCTCATTACTACGTCTCGCATGCGTCGGTCCAAACTTACAATAAGTATTTGCGCACCAACGTCTCGCTCATTGATTTGTTTCGGATATTTGCGCTGTCTGACGAATTCAAGTACATTCCTGTCAGAGAAGATGAAAAGGTTGAACTCCAAAAGATCATGGAGCGTGTTCCAATACCAATTCGCGATTCTCCGGACGAGCCGGCCTGCAAAATCAATGTTCTTCTGCAAGCGCACATTTCGCGTCTGAAACTGGATGGATTTGCTCTGGTCTCAGACATGGTGTACGTGACGCAGTCTGCAGCCAGAATTATGCGCTCCATCTTTGAAATTTGTCTGAAAAAGGGATGGGCGAGTGCCGCTCGTCTTGCCCTTGACATGTGCAAAATGATTGGAAAGAGCCTGTGGAAAACAAGATCGCCTTTGGCTCAATTCGAAGCCTGTCCTGCCGAGCTTCTTAGAAAGCTGGAGCGTAAAGACTTTCCCTGGGCACGTTATCTCGACCTTGATGCGCAGGAATTGGCAGAATTGACAGGAGACAGCAATTCTGGCCGATTGATTCATCGCCTCATCCATCAGCTGCCTCGCCTGCAGGTCTCAGTCAACGTGCAACCTATCACATCCTCCCTTCTACGTGTAGAATTATCCATCAACGCCGATTTCGATTGGGCAAGCGACGGCGCAGAGTCTTTCTGGATACTGGTCGAAGATGTCGATGGCGAGCGGGTCTTGTATCATGATCAATTTGTGCTCCGTCGTCGATATGCAGCTGACGAGCATACTATTGATTTCTGCATTGCCGTTACAGATCCAGTTCCACCACTATACTTTGTTTCGCTCGTGTCAGATCGCTGGCTGCACTCGGAAACAAAGGTCGCCATTCCTCTTCGGCATATGTACTTGCCGAGCAGATTCCCAGCGCATACACCACTTCTTGCGATGGAGACTCTAACAACTGCTGCGTTGCAGGTGCCAGAATTTGTTGCACTTTATGATCGTCAGTTGAACAAGGTTGAAACACAGGTCTTTGGGACATTATATCAGTCGAATGAAAGCTGTCTCGTGGCAACGCGTAGCGATCTGACCTTTTGTGCAGAACTGGCAATTCTTAAGGGTTGGCTCGATGACGCAAAAGTGCTGTTTCTTGACACGTCGGAGGCTAAGCTTGAGCGCTTACTACTCGAATGGCAGAAGTTTGCGCCCCTTGGCAAGACTGTTGTCAAATTGGCTGATGAAAGCGCAGAGAATCTAAAGCTTCTGCAACGTGGTGATCTTGTCCTGTCTACACCGAAACAGTGGGAGGAGCTTTCTCGACGATGGCGGCAGCGCAAAAGCGTGCAAACCATCAGTGTTGTTATCGCATCGAACATACACAAGCTCGGCGGCTTTCAAGGAGGCTGTTATGAAATTTGTCTTTCTCGGATGAAATACATGGCCGCGCAGCTTGAGTCAAATATTCGATTCCTTGCGCTATCCGTGCCCCTGGCTGACGCTCGTGACTTGGCTGACTGGCTCGGTATTCGCAAGATTGCCCTATACAACTTTTCGCCTTCGTCCCGCGAGCGAACTTGCGATGTTAAGCTACGGTCTTTCAGCATCCCTCATCACCCATCTCTGATGATCGCTATGGCGAGATCAACTTCTGAATTGTTGGGCAAGCCAACAATTGTATTTGTATCTAGCCGCAAGCAATGCCTCGAATCGAGTCTTGAGCTGGTCAGTGCCAGAATGAGTCTTCAGCATGACATGGATGTCGACTTCAATACAGCCCTCGGCGCATCCGTTGCACATGGTATTGGCTGCATCCATGAAGCGACCTCATCACGCGACATCACGCGCTTGGAGGAGCTGTTTGTCAATGGCACATTGCATACCATGTTGGTCTCTGTTCCGGCAATGGATAGAACAACTCTGAAAGCAGAGCGCGTTGTTATCATGGGTACGCAGCATTTCGATGGCACACAGCATCGCTACATCGATTATCCTATGAGCGATATCCTGGCAATGCTTGAACGTGCAGACGACGTTGTTATTATGCTTCCGTCCGCAAAGAAAGCATACTACAAAAAGTTTATCGACGAAGCGCTTCCCATCGAGAGTGGCTATCTTCAAATGATCCATGACAATTTTTGCGCGGAAATTAGCGCACAGACCATCGAAAGCAAACAAGAGGCAGTGGATTGGCTAACGTGGACACTGTTTTACCGTCGACTCACTGCAAACCCTGCTTTTTACGGTCTAGAAGCGACTTCGCACGAAGCACTTTCAGTCTATCTTTCCGATCTTGTTGAGTCCAGTCTCGCGGAACTTGTCGAGGGCAACTTGATTGCGATAGACGATGAAGAAGGGCAAGTAGAGGTTCTCAATCTTGGCATGATCGCTGCACACTATGCTATATCCTACATTTCGATGCAAACTTTTGCGCTTTCGCTTTCAAAGCGCACTAAATTGAAGGGATTGCTCGAAATTTGCAGCGCCGCAGCAGAGTTTGATTCGCTTCCTATTCGCAAATATGAAGATTTGGTTTTGCGACGAATCTACGATCGCTTGCCTGTCAAACTCGACATCAATTTCGAAGATCCGCATCACAAAGCCTTTATACTGCTACAGGCACATTTTTCGCGCTTTCAACTGCCTGCAGACCTTCAATTGGACCAAAAGTCCATCTTGCCGGTAACTTTGCGACTGCTCAGCGCGTGTGTTGATGTCATGTCGTCTGGAGGATATCTCAATGCCGTCAATGCTATGGAAATGTCTCAAATGGTTGTACAAGCGGTGTGGGATCGCGACAGTCCTCTCAAGCAAGTGCCTCACTTTGATGCTGCCACCATTGAGCGATGCAAAGCCGCCGGTGTGGAGGAAGTAATTCAAATTGCTGAGCTTGGAGATGCCGAGCGCGATCAGGTTCTACAACTTGAACCAATGCAGCTCAACGAAGTGGCTCGCTTTTGCAATCGCTATCCTGACGTCGACCTAGAGCACACCTGGCTTGACGAAGTGGTTGCAGGGCAGCCAGCACGCATTCAGATTGACCTGAGTCGTGCCGATGATGACTTTGATGCTACTGTTCTTGCGCCGCTATACCCGCAGACAAAGCTCGAGCATTGGTGGCTCGTTGTTTCTGATTCTGAGCATCTTTTGGCCATCAAAAAAGTCACACTGCAGCGTCGGCTGTCGGTGGTGCTTGAGCTGAACGTTGGAGATGTGCACGACTTGAAGCTGACACTGCTATCAGACTCTTACGTCGGCGTTGACCAAGAACAAGCGCTTGAGATGCCGGCGAGTAATGATGGATGATGACTACCTAGACTCTCACAACGGTTCTTCACCATGTCTATCAAACAGGTGACACCTTATCGCGCAACCACTTGACAAGCAAGTACCATCTCAATGAAGTCAGATAATCGGCGCACAGACAGCTTAGATGTTCTGTAATTAAAGACACAAAGATACGAAACGGCCAGGCTAGAATTGATGTTGATTTTTTTTCCACCTCTGATCGTGTCTCGAATGGTTCAGGTGGCTTCCAAATCCGATTTGCGTCATGCTGAGCTCGAGCCTGCTTTGAGGCGGAAAACTGGGGACATGTAGCCTGAGGGCAAAATGGCAGCACAATTTTATAATTGGCTTGCGAAGCAAAGTCGGTCTTGTTTCTTGACTCTAAATCGAGGTGACCGAACATCTGTCAGTCGATCCTTTTTGCGAATAATCAATCGCGCCTCCGACTACTCCCTCTCTCTGTTCCACCCTTGGCGGCGGCACCAACTCCTCCAACAATCTGTCATCAGCATGGCCGCCTGCCTCGCCCGCTGCCGTCGGTCCATGTTCGAGCAGGGCGAGCCAATTCGTCAACTGCCCGAACTTCAACAGAGGAAGATAAGCAAGCCGTGGCGGAAGGTCTGTCTATTCTTCGGCATTTCATCGTCCTAACGGAAGCTCATGATGTAAACAGATCAGCCGAGCTGAGACATACATCATTCCGCTCGACTCGAGGAAGGCCTGCTGAGCGAACGGCCGTGCCTACTGCAACTCAGACTGAACAAGTCACGCCTCCAAAAGTTAGGCCACTATTGCTTATGCGCCAATGCTCACTCGAAAGATCCAGAAGATCCAGACTTCCCACTGCTTCCACCAGCGCGACCTGCTGCGCTCATTTGTGCTTGATACGCCTCAACCCGTAACCTGACCAGCTGGCAATGCAGCTCCTGGCTCGCAGGCTTCGACCAGCACCCAGCCAGCACAACTCAACGCAACTGGGCTTGTTGAGCAGCCTTCGTCTGTTATGCCAAGCCTGCAGGGCACCAGTACAGAGGATCAGACTATTCTTGAGCGCCTGCGACAAGTGAACGGAGCTCTTCATGCGGCTGCCATGGATGGAGACGGTGTCGCTCTCGCTCCTACGGCATCTGATGTTCAAGCCTCTCAAATGGTGGTTGATCCTTGCCGGCGGCGGCTTCTGGCCCGGACGCAGAGACAAATTCTGGCCGGGTGTAACGACTGGGCTGGAACGGAGGAGCAGGCTGATCCAATCAGCAAGCTTGACGAAGTAGGACGAGTTGAGTCCACGTCGAAGACACTAGACAACGGAAGATAGGTAGATAGTGATCCTACCAAAG